>LPNX010998860.1:49296-76474 GCA_001517045.1 Pseudotsuga menziesii
ATGTTTTGGCTCTGTATTTTTAACTCTACGGATTTTTCTTTGAGCTGCTTCGAAGTTGTAGTGTGGTTTTCTAAGTATAAGTTTTAGAAGTAATTAAAAAATAAATATCATATGAATGCCAAAATGCGTGTATGATACGTCAATGGATAGAAGATTCATTGGTGAATCTATCGGTGTCAACTCTGCTCAGTTATGTGCTAGGAATGGCATAGTTTACACCTCTGCAAGGCACAGTAAATTTTCCATTTGTTTGAATGAGGGCTAAGTCTGTTTTTTTAAGCCCTCGACCGAGGTATGAACCTCGACCGAGGTATCTAAATACCTCGGTCGAGGTATTTAAATACCTCGACCGAGGGTTTGTAAAGCCTGCAATACCTCATTCGAGGTATTTAAATACCTCGACCGAGGTATTTAAATACCTCGGTCGAGGGCTTTACAAACCCTCGGTCGAGGTATTAAGACCTCGGTCGAGGGCTTAACAAGCCCTCGACCGAGGTACGTTTTTCTGTTTTTGCCGAAATGTGCTTGCCAAAAAGTGTTACCCAGGTCCGTGGATTCACCCACATGCACAGATGCAATTGTTTATCATACACAATGAAAGCAACATTCATTCATACAAGCATTCATTCGACATGTTCATCATAATAATTAACAGTAAATACAATTGCAGAAGTAAAATGGACAAGATCAATTATCTTATGAAGAACTCGTTCCGCAACTAGCTACATTTCTGCAACGTTCCACCCAACCAAAGGCCAGCGTGCTCCTTAATCTCTCAACAACGATGCCACCCCCGAGCTGGGCATGATTCTCCAAGGAATAAGGAACACGCAGGCTGACACATAGCCAAGGATACACAAAACACAGCCAAGCCAACACAGTTGGGTTTATCGGGTCATCAAGGAGTTGGGAAAGGCTAAATGCTAAGCTGGTGAGCTCATTACAGAGCCAGGAACACCTACACCAGAACTAGCCTAACTTCTAAGACACCCACACACACCCAACACAAGGAATCAGTCCCTTCTCTGTTGCACAGTCCCTCAGGCCCTACATTCCCTTCCAGTTCTATTCAGGGGTTGTGGAGAAGAAAGCCAACCCTCTAGCTCTGTCTGTGTGGTTTCCAAACACACCAGGTTTATCAAGCAACCCAAGCCCCCATCCCTGCTCCCAACAAAGTTCGAAGACCAACCATTGCACACATGAAATCAATCAGCTGTTACAACTTAACAGGGAAAAAGACTCCCAAGCGAATTTCAACAAGACTCGAACGTATCAATGCACACAATTCACAACATGGGGAAATCAGCAGTCCATCCTGGACAACTAAGAAAGTGGAAAAGACTTACACAGGCCGCACTGGGGAAGAAGATACAGACTCTCAACCTGTGCGTGAGGGAAATTTGCACCAGACCCCAAAATACAAAGGGAAAAACATATGCACGGGCCACAAATTGGTAGGGGAAAACTTACACATAGTCCCTAAGTGCAAAAAATGGATATGCACAGGAAAATCATGGATGATAATGGCCAAATGACTCCTAGCTTGTTGTGTGAATAGAAACAACGTAGAACCCAGTGCGTGAGAGAAGACTCACACCAAATCCCAAATACGGATTGAAACACACTCAACTCCTCTGTGTGAAAATGTGACCGACAGTGGAGGTGGCTCCTCCCTCCCGGCTGCATGAGACCAAAACAGAAAAAATACTTGTGCGGGAGAGGATGAACAAACAACGGAGAGGATGCACAGTAGTCGGGAGTGCGTGATTGTTTCCGCACCGTCATGGAGAGAATGCAGTAGTGAGTCCGCATAAGTGATGGCGATGGTTTTCTTTTGCCATTGTGAAGTCAACCGCGGGTGGAGTGTGCGTGTGGGCAAGGACTGACAGTCCTACCACACTCCACTCCCAGCCATAACTACCCCAACTAATAGTAGCAGTTATTAATAGTGGTGGTTGGATAAAACAAGGAAAGATGACACATGGATTTTTCCCCCATTGGCCAAGGTTTGACATTCCCCCACCCTTATCCTTGTGAAAATCATGCCCCTTCTCAATTTAGTTGCCACGAACGTTGGTTGGGTTATTTAATTAAAGATGGATATTTACATGATAACAAAACTTAATAGGTATGCCACATGCCCCCATTTACCATCAGTGACAAGTTCAACCTAAAACATAGCATAACCAATCGATGGTGGGGCCTTGGCATTTAGCTCCGCACCATGATTATTACAATATATATATCATGTACATTTAATGCAATGGGGTCAAAACTGAGGTGTTACACCGTTGCGTATTTTTTGACTAGAATTTCATCAGCATGTAGAGGATACGATTTGTGAGTGGCTTTCATCTTCTAGTTAGGAGTTTTCTTGCACTCATACCCCATAGGTTAGTGCGTCATCTTATTTCTAGGTAGTGCTGCTTGTTGAATTTTTGGTCACTTTATTATAGACTCTCCTGCTATAACACGTTGTTGCAGTTCAGTTTTAGTGCTTGATTTTTGTCCTATGAGTCACCATTTTCTCGCTCTCCTTCTGCACACTCAGTTGTAGTTATATTTTTTATCCTACGTTTGACACTCTTATGCCTAAATTCATCACACAACACACAAGTCACATCATCATAGCTCCACCACGCTACTCACATAGGATTAGGAGGCATAACCCTCATTTTGGTTCCTTGAACCGTCACCATCAGATCCATATTCAATGTCATTCACTACCTTCAGAGCCATATACAGCCTCTAATTCTATTTCAGATTCCTATCAATCCAAACCTACCTTGTTCACCGCCCCATCTAGCCCCATGGCTGGTGCACCTCCTAACCCCTTTTTAAGGGGGGACAATTGATAGTGGGCTTGTGTCCCTTCCACCCATCATTCTAGGTATCGCTTCTACTATGTTGACAGGTCCTAGTCCTAGTGGGCCCTTTTCCACTGCACACACTTTTGTTGGTTCACTACCCACTAGTGGTGGCCCCACTCTAGTCACTGTAGTTCCTACTATACCACCATTCATGCATGGGGGAAATGGCCCTTCCATGTCCATTCTGGATATTCCTACCATCCTAGTGACTACTCCTCATGTTGTAAGTCGACCTTACCCCCACCCCCCCCCATTTACCCATGGGAACTACATTCCCACTGTCGTCGGCACCATCCCTGACCCTTCCCAATCCACTCTCGGTTCTATTCCACCCTTCATGGCTAGTCTCAACATACCTAATTTGGAAAGGTTGACCAATGACCCGATTCGTCATAATCCATTATGGCTTCCTATTCCTACCAAAATTCCTTTAGACATCCCTAAGTTGGGAGAAAGTCGGGAGAAGACCCCCAAAACCATATCATGTCATTCCACTTATGGTGTTCATCTAACAACATAGTGGATGAATGTGGTTATTCCATCGCACACTCATAAGTGTTGTAGCCAAATGGTATATCGAACTGCCTCATGCCACCTACCCATACTTTTCCTTGTTAGCCTCAATGTTTCTCTAATACTTCCAGTTACCCATTCATTATGATGAGAGTGTGGAAATTCTATTATCTTGTACACAAAACAAAGCTACCCATATCATGGACCATATCCATGAATGGCGTCATCATCGTAGCTTGTGTAAGATCCAATTAGATGATAGGATTTTCCTATATTGGTTTCTTAAAACCTTACTCCCCCCCATTTCCAAGGATGTTGCATTTGATCTCACACAAATCAAGGAGGAAGCCATCCTAAAGGCACAATAGTTTGATCTCATCTACGCCCAATCAGGTTATTTGTATACCATTATTCCCGACGCTCCCCGTGCTGTCTCCTCAAGTTGAGATATGCTGGGGGCATCCCTTGTTATTGATGGATTCATTGGTTGTGTTACTCAACATCCCCGCTTTTTAACGGCCTCTCCTTAGGTTCCACCCCATTTTGGTAACACCCCTAGTGTTTCCTAACCAAGTTACACCGCTGAATTTTCACAAGTAACAACTCAGTCTAGAACCACACCTTCCTATGCACCTCCTACACCAGTTCCTCGCGTTCACGAACTGAATTGGTCAGCACAATCATGTAATGGCCAGGAAGTCGAATTTGCAGTCCTCTTGAGATTCCCCTACCTATTACCCACCACCTTTGTAACCTGGTCCTGCTCTGGTCTTAACTCCTCATATTCCTCAAGGATGGGACTACATACAGCAGAACCTCCATAATCAACCCGCCCCTAATAACCAACAAGGACAGGGAAGAAATAAGAGAGGTAAGAGATGGGGAAACAACCAACCTCCAGGAGGTGGTCAACAACCCAACCCTCAAAATAATAACAGAGCCAACCCCCCCTACACAGAATCCCCAACGTACCCCTCAAACCAGGAAGAACTCATAGTTACATACTAACCATATGTGCACCATTTGTAACACTTGTGGCCATTATACACATCAGTGTCCTCATATGAATCACGTCTGCCATTTACTCCAAACTGATAATCAACGTAATCCCAATGTGTCTTCTCCAACTCGGCCAAACCCAACACCACCAGGTCCTCCACATTAGAGGAAATTTGGGGTCTAAAATGGGCCTTATAAGAAAACGCACCAACAATAAGTTCTTGTGAGTTAGAATTCAAGAACCAATAGAATTCCAATAAAATAAGTCAACCATAATGGTTGAATTGACATATTTGTCATAAAAAAACTACTTTTTTTGTTCGTATTTTCGATATATCTCCCTATGTTTTTACTCAAATTTCGATTGGGAGAACTTGTTGGATATGGAATTTGATTCCGTATCGAATGAGTACCCACACTTCATACTTTTGACGGACCCTGTTGCCCCAAAAACAAGAAATACCTGAAAAAATGTGATGATGACACCTCATCACATTTTTTTCAAGTATTTCTTGTTTTTGGGGTAGCAGTGTCTGTCAAAAGTATGTAGTGTGGGTACTCGTTGGATGCGGAATCAAATTCCACATTCAACGAGCTCTCCTGATCGAAATTTGAGTAAAAACACAAGGAGATATATAAAAAATACGAACACAAAAAGTAGTTTTTTTCTTTTTTCCTCCAAAATTAATAAATATTATTTTATTATTTTCCTTAGGAGGCCCATTTTAGACCTCAAAATTTCTCTAATTCCTATGGTGCTACAAAACCCCCTACCAAATCAAGGAATGGTTGCAACCCAGCCCTTGGTACCCCAAACCCCTACACCCACTTTTGTGGGTGAACCCCCATCACCTTATGACATTATCGTTTGATGCCAACTTACAAACTCGATGAAACCAGTATGTCTTCACCATGGAAACTGTCAATCCCTCTGCGACATCTACCTCCACCTATCCTGATATGTCTTTGCATTTGTCGAGACCCCCCACAGACAGGATTGCCAAAGTGTTGTGGTTCCCTTTGCATCGCTTTGCGAACAACTCCACTACCAGAGTCGCGCTCAACTACAGTATAGTTGACGACTTGGCCGAGTCTGCTTTGGTCACGTCCTCTGTGGAAGTTCTTAAAACTTGTCCTTTGCAACAAAAATCATTGTTATCTACATTAGGTGTTGTCGATCCCTTTGACTTTAGGTTGATCACCTTCGACCGAGATCAAGGAGAACCCCGGGTGCCATCATCCATCGCCTTTAAGGTTCTAGTTACAATTCAAAATTTGGTCATTCATTGATGCATCATTAATGAGAGGGAATCCACCTGTGTTATACCAACCTTTGTTTGGCAGAATCTAGGACCCCCAAACCTTCAACCTTCTTCCACCGCTCTTCGTGCCTATGATGGTCATGCTGCTCAACCCTAGGGTGCCTTCACAAATGTCCTTGTTGAGCTAGCCGAAAAAACAGTGATGATTGACATTGAGTTTTTCAATGACTAACTCAATTACAACCCCCTTCTAGGATGTAGTTATATGTATGTGATGCGAGTCGTTGCCTCTACCTCCTTTCAACTCTTGATGTCCGCCCATGATGGGAAGATCATGACCATCAACCAAATGACATACTATGATCCAAAAGGACCGACCACACCGGAACACGTCCTCCCAACTATCGACACTACCATTGACAACATGTCCATACCTTCCCTGTCTTCCTTTGGCCCAGTCTTATTTTCCAATACTACTATGACGAACACATTTTTGTCCTCACCACCTCCCCCTTTGTTGACTGATATATCATATTTGTGCACTATCACATCTGGTAGAGTTCCAACTGCCTCACAACCTCAGCCACAACCTCAACTGCAACCCTCGAGTAATTATTGGGGTTCATTCCCTGTTCACACAATGCCTTTTCTCTTTCCACCTTCCAAAATCATGAGTAAGCCCATCAATCCTCGCATTCAATGAAATGTGAATGGCGATAAAGGCCAAGAATACATAATTTTTAGGGTGAAATGACATAATTCAATGGATATGTACGAGAGTAACCAACATGAAGGAGGGTATTCCATATATAATATGTTTCTTTTTCATATTATACAGAAATTTTAAGATGATGTTTGGCTCATATATTTTGATTGCTCCAATTATATGACATGCAACAATGATTTATTTGAGGAAATTTATGAAACAATATTATTTCATGTGAAACTTTGAGGGGATAAGGAAATATAACATGTTAGTAAAGAAACGCTCGATGTACACACCAAGCAATGTGAGTTAAAAAATATTTAAGGCACTTTTTAGTTTCTAACCGTAAGAACAATATTTTGAAAGATGGTTAGTTGATTGAGAAACACTATAGAATTTTTTTTGATAATGGACCTTGTAAAATGTTGGAAAGTTAATCATTAGTGGCTCCCATGATAGAAAATATAATGTTTCCAATAAAGATGCATCCAACAAGCTCAAATGCTTTGAAAGACATGAGTGAAGGCTATAACTAGTTATGGCATCAATATTATGGCCATTTATATTCCAATGGGATAAATTTGTTACACACAAAGAAAATGGCTTAAGGATTTCCCAAGATTGAAGAAAAGAATGAAGTTTTCTCCAATTGTGCACTAGATACTTAACATAGAGACAAATTTTCATTTGGGAAATCACGTAGGATTCACAACCACTACAACTGGTTCATTCAAATAATTATAGCCCTATGCATACTTTGGTAAATCCTTGTGGCCCATGTGCCCTAATACTTGTAGCCCTATGCATACTTCGGTAATTCCTTCTGGACCATGGGTCCTATGTATTTGGAGAAGTTAAAGAGCATTACATATTCACATTTTCAAGAGTGACTTGAGGGATAATATTGAATTGATTATAATAATGATAATGAATATGTCACAAAACCTGAAGGGGGTAGGGTTGTTCATTGGCATGTTGTGATAAGGCTTGAAGGGCAGGCGACCCCTAGGATAGAGGCTTACTCTGGTGGGCTTCAGGGCATCTCGGACCCTACTAAGTCACAAGTTACTGGTATATCTCGCTTGCAGGCTGTTGGATATACTCTTGGGAGGTTTTTGTTCCCATGATCTAAAAATAATAATGATAATGAATATGTTGAGTTGGTTTTGTATATTTGTGTTTAAATATGAGTTAACTTTGAGTCATTTTTTAGTTTTAGTTCGTATATAAGATTAGTATGTTCTATATAAAACTATTTCAATCTTAAATTTACAAAAAATGAAAAATATTAAAAGAAATAAAGATATAATTATCATTTTTTAAAATTTTAAATTAAAATGATATATGTGGATTTATTTTATCATAAATTTATATAATTATTATGATCATTTTCTTAATTCTTTATTATTATGATTGTTAATTTTTATTTTTTATTTACTTCCATGAAATCCATTTTCTTTTCAATTTCGTTTATTAATATTATATACACCCAAGTTTTTAATTTTCTCCAATTTAAATTCAAACATGTGTTAAGTTTTCATCACTTAGCAATAGCAATAAAAATGAGAAGATAGAAGACTATAAAAAAAAAATTACTTATAATTATCAAAAAAACAAAAAAGACAAAACTTATACTACAATAAGAAACATAAAAAAAACATGTGATGATATGTTGATTTATCTTTATAAATTAAAAATACATAATTTAAAATTCAAATTTAAATAGCTTTTATTATATTGGTTAACAAATAACAATATACCATTATATCAAAGATATTAAAAATATATATACAAATTTAATTTTTTTGAATTTACAAATAAATAAAATATAATATATAATTGTATCAAAAATATAAAAAAATCAATATATTACATGTTCACATATTTTTGAAATAAAAAAACATCATCATTATAAATATACATTATAAACTTTTGCAATTATTAGTCCCTATCGAAGGCGAGGGTACTATTGTTTTCGATATGCCTTTACCACGCATTAGTTTCCATTGACCTAATTGTTATGTACCTTTTTAACCAAAGTTTTGAGCCAATTATCTATTTATTAATTACAAAAATGCATTTTTCTGGAAGTTGATTGGCTTATATTTTGAAGCGTTATTTCTACAGTGGCACCGTGGGCATTGGGAATGGATCCATCTTCCTACGTTTTTCGATAGCTCCAATACATTTGTTTGCACGGGTGTTTGCAGACATGCACTAGCATTTACACCAATATTACTGGCAGACACTAGCATTTACAACATTGACACCTGAATGTCATAGCCACCACAACCACCTTTGTCAAATCCACAACACTTATCTCTGTCATAGACACTGCCACTGCCACTTCCTATGTCACAACCACAACAATTGTCTTTGTAACAACCACTATCTTCTTCCTGTTGATCCCTACATCAAAAGCCAGAGCAATATACAAGCTAGCACTGATTTTACAAGCATATATTTACTCAAGCTTCCATGCATTTGTTGCCTTCACTATCATCATCTTCAGGGTTCTGATAGTCGCTTCAGTAATTCTCTGTTTTTCTAATATGTACATTGGACATGATTTTATGGGTTGGAGCAAGTACAACAATTATGGGTGACTCTGCTAAAATACAACAATTATGTATGCTTATGCAATATCATACATGGGGGATAAATGTAACTAACATGACTTATTAATATTGTAGTTGTTTGATTTCCCATTAACAATTGATCTCATGGCCAGTATGACGTCCATGAATAACCTCACAAGTGCTCAACCTTCCTTTTAGGTTATTGATATTAACATTTTATTTCTATTCCAAATAATAATCAATTATTGCATATTACCTTACTAAACCGTTAAATTAAACCTAATCTGCAAATAACTTAAAACACAGTAGCATGTCCATGTCTAACAATATCTCGATACCTGATACTGAGTGCAACCTCCCTTTCCTCAACTTTTGTTGAAGGTATTCCTAGTTTTTTTTCAATTATAGCCTTAGTCCTCGACAAACAATGACATGTTAAACAATGAGCATTCAATTCTGGTTAGGTGTGAAGCATTTGAGATATTATTCAAAGCATGCCATGAGTAAATTCAAGAGTATATGCTTACTCTCCATCCTGTAGAGTCATTCTCTGAGTCAAAGTTAGATAAATTTGTCCTGTAGGATCTCAATCCAGTCAGAAGACTAGAAACTCGGATGTGTTTACATCCCTCAAACTGACTAGTTGTTGTTTTCCATGCATTCATATCTAGTAAAGGCATCGTGTTCCTTAAATTTTAACACAATTGAGTAAATATACTTAGTCAACGAATGCAAAAATGAAAACAAAAAGATATAAAAAATAACCCAAATGGTTTCATTAGTGCGTATAATTATTCCACAAGTTGCTTTGAACCGTGTAATGATGGGTTTTACAGGTAACCTTTATTTTTCTATTCAGACTATATGGTCATCTCGTAAGCAATATGGCCAACTCGTAAGCAATATGATCAACAATAAGCGATTAACAATCCACTAATAAACATAGTCATAGCTACATCCTACCTCGGCAGGGACTGCACTGCCATGCAACATTTGTTAAACCTATAAATATTATATCATTTACCCATACAATAAATAAAAATATATACTATTTTCTTATATTACACATACAATAATAAATAAAAATATATTCTATTTTCTTATATTACACATACAATTTGTTGATTTTCTTATATTACTTACACATAGAGTTTGTTGATTTTTTTTACTGATTTTTTTTACATTACATATACAGCTTGTTGATTGGACAAATATTGTTATTGAAATAATTTCATAAAAACAAGTTTAAATTTTAAATTTCATAAAAATAAATATTATAACCAATTTCATTTAAATTAGTAAATTTCTTATGAATTTTTTTTAATGAAATTTAATTGATTTAAAATTTTACAACCATCATTAAATTATAATCTCATAATCCACAAGCTCCTACAAAATTAAATTAATTACTTAAATTTATCTAAAATTATATTCCCACCATTCACAAAACTTGAAACCCTTGCAAAATGAAATTAATAACTTGAAACCCTGCAAAATGAAATTAATAACCTAGATTTATCTAGAAGAATGACTTTATGTAAGATATTCCTATCTTTCAATATCTCATAATATAGAGTTTGAAGGACCAACAATTCTAGTTCGTTAGTATACTCATCATGGGTCCATTGACTCACTATTGGCCCGTTTGGTTGGTTTGAAAGATATGTTCAAAATCAAATACATCAAACCATAAAATATTTGTATTACATTGAATATATTTTTGACTATTTTCCTTCAATTAATGGTAGCCAAAACAGAGGCAACGGTCTCTAGTGGCACTCTATCGCCATTGTAGCTTATAACTAGTACAACAACATCCCCATGAAACAAAAAACAACAACCAATTCTTGCTCAGCTAGGCTCAAGTGGTGGTCGTAGCAGTAAACTTAGGATATGAAACGAGCGTCTGTCAGCGACGTTCTATCAAAGCGAAGTTCTGATCTCGCCTGATCAAACTCTGATCGAACATACCATTTCTCTCCTCCAAACGCCTTGCCCTCTCACCCGATGATCCCTCCATTCTTCATCACCCTTGTGCAGTCTTCATCTTTTTCTCTCTCGCATATAAATCTCACAAACAACAACGTCCTCACTACTATTTCAAACCCACTATATCATATGCAATCACAAATAGCATGATGATATATATAGAGATACCTGGCGAAGGCCATGTGACCGTCTTGAAAAAACCTGTAGTAGTTAGATGTCAAGTTTTGTCTAAGGCCTTGTATGGTATTTCGCTTCAGGCATATCAGTGCCCACAAATCCTCCAAAGATACCGATGTTTCCATACTTTGCACCCATCAAAATGTAACGTTTGAAGCTATCACCTACTCTAACGTCATATGCCATTAAGATTCACGCATCCACTAAGCTTAACAATGTGTTCCATACTACCTTTGATTCTGTTGATTGTTCAATGCTAGGCTCCCATAGACACAACACACTGGTTACAACAAATCCATTATTCAAATAAATTCTGCTGATTTCAACAACTAGGGTATACTTAATCTCCCTTCGACATCATTTTATAGTCAGTCCGACGACAGTGGGAAATATCCAAACTTTCAAGCTCCGCAATATGAAAGAACACATTGTTATCAATCATTTATGATTTGTCGCCGATGGATTCCAAACAAGGTAATAAAGAAAAACACATCACCATCCACCTGAGATCACAGAACAGTTTATTCAAATATCGTAGAGAAGGCTCGAGAGAATACAAGAGCTGAGATTCCCATTCACGGTTGGAACAGAGCTTGGAATGTAGTTGCAAGGCTAAACATTGTTGTCGTTGTTAAATATGGACTTCACTGGTTTACAAATTCAAACTGGGCGGGTTAAGAACTTGGCTGGTTTATAAATTCAAACTAGGCAGGTTTATAAATTCAGAATCGAAATTTGAATGCATTTGCATCTACCCGCCTTCAACAAATTCAAAATTCAAATTATCATGGAATTAATGGTGAATACTGTTTAGTATGGGGTGGACGGTGGTCATGGGAACATAGATCCATGTACATGCTACGTTGGCCCAGAACCGGGGGAAAAAGAGAATAGAACAGAACGGAATTCGCCCGTGAATGTGAGAATTCATTGGTAGGTAGGGGCATCGCCCATTGGAAAAGGCATAGTTTCTGGTGGCCAGATATGGGGTGATTTGTGTGCCCCATATCCTACGTCGAACCTAGTCTTGACTTTTGACTTTTTCTTTTTCTCCAAGATCCTTCTGTCTCCCGGGATTCAAAATTAATTCCAAACTCGATTATAAAGTTTGAATCACAAGCATTTTATTTATAAGAGATATAAACGTAAATTTTGATTTGCAAATCGATTTTTTTTTGTTTTCCATCATTTCTCTGCTCCTCGACCATTGTATTTAAATTTAAATTGAACAATATATATATACGAATACAAATATGGATATAATACAGTCAACAATACATTAATGTACAGTATCCATACTATACTGAATTTTGGATTCCCTACGAATTCCAGTATAAGAAAGTACAATACTACCAAATTATACTACTATCGTGTTAAATTTCCATATGCTTAGCTAGAAATCAATAGTATTCAATTCAATTTCACAACAATAGCATATGCAGGATCACTAAAAGAAACAAAATCACAAGATAGAGATAGATTTATCCTAGGAAACCCTCAAGGGGAAGAAAACCCAACACAACTTCCTTTATATAGATGTATCAAAAATACAAAGATAAAACCCCAAACAGGTGCTACTTCTTCTTGCCGGTATGTGTCTCTCTCGATCCTATGCGCTATACACAAGTGAATGTGTGTGTCAAATGAGGAACACACATCCTCTATTTATACTCTTTCTTCCACTTTAATTTTTCCCTTACAAGTCGCCCCCCACAAACTTACTAGGCCGACTTCACCTAGGAAGACACAAAACAATATTATATTATATTCAAGAGTGTTATATTAACCCGACTTATAACGAAGGCTTTACCTCGTGACTCTAAGTTGACCAAATACAATAGTAACATCCCAACGGAGGAATAAAACATCTTCGATAGGTTATAAAAATAAAATATATTTAGAATATTCTTTGAAGTTACAATATTTCAACGCTCCCCCTTAACGAGAAGGGTATTCTACTGAAAAATAACAACATAAACTATAGGAGCAAGGAGAGAGAGCATTTTCAACAACATCAAGGTGATACATCTATATGTCATTGGAAGTTTTCAAAAATCATCAACAACTGGAATAGTTACTGGAACATCTTCAATATCTTCACTACTGGAACATCATCTTCTACAAAACTGAGTCTTCATCTTTGATGTCCTTCTTCTGCAACACTCGATCACTTGATCCTTTACAGTACTCGATCACTCAATCCTTTGTAGCAACACTTGATTTTCATCTTCTACGACACTTGATTACTCTATCTTTTGCAGTACTCGATCACTTGATCCTTTGCAGTATTTGATCGCTTGATCCTTTGCAACAACACTTTATCTCTCAATCAACATCGTCATCAGCAGCAATATAACCTTCAACACACATGATCCAACCAGCATAGATCCATCTTAAACTTGGATCTAGAAAGCACCGAGAGGGATCCAATTTCTTTAGGTGTAAGTTATTTTTATCTTAAATTTTTAAATGTTCATAAAAAATTACACCTCAAACATTTTGATCCCTTTAGTGTTTGGTAAATTCGAGTTTAACATGGATCTTTTAATTACCTTTCATTTAATTTTATTATTGGGTTTTTATTATTTGATAAATTAGGCGACATGTTTTTCTCTATATTCTTTTTTTTATACACTATATAAATATATGAATCCACAATAATTTTTTTTGTTTTTTTATTTATGTTGGTTAACATAATGTTTTTTTATGTCGGCTAGCATAACGTGACTAACGTGACAAGATCTCCCCCATACTGGGCTGAGAGCACCTCACTTCTCTCGGTGCAATTATGGGATGATTAATCCCTATCACTTTAGGACATAGGCCCAAGGACAATGCAATCTTGAGCCACTTATAGGATGGTCAATCCCTCTCACTTTAGGAAAAAGTCGAAGGATGATGCAATCCTGAGCCACTTACGAGATGGTCGACCCCTCTCACTTTAGGACATAACTACAAGGATGATGCAATCCTAATCCACTTATGGGATGATCAATCCCTCTCACTTTAGGAAATAGATCCAAGGACGATGCAATCTTGAGCCACTTACAGGATGGTCAATTCCTCTCACTTTAGGACATAAATCTAAGGACGATGCAATCTTGAGACACTTACGGGATGGTCAATCCCTCTCACTTTAGGACATAAGTCCAAGGATGATGCAATCCTGAGCCACTTACATGATGGTCAATCCCTCTCACTTTAGGACATAAGTCCAAGGATGATGTAATCTTGAGCCACTTATGGGATGGTCAATCCCTCTCACTTTAGGAAATAAGTCCAAGCATGATGCAATCTTGAGCCACTTATGAGAAGGTCAATCCATATAACTTTAGGACATAAGTCCAAGGAGGACGCAATCCTCATATTTCATGGAGACAAAATTATATGGATCACTTTTAGGACTAGTGTCCAGGGATGATACAATCCCACTGCAACATCATCAACTTGCCCCCTTTCGAGGAGGGTCCATATCATCATCAAACAAATCTCCCTTTCAAGGAGAGTCCATCATCATCGTCACTGTTCCTCCTTATGACGAAGGTATTTTTGAACTACACAAATATTGACACAAAAGTATTCAAAATTTGTTCGAGATAGAGGCTTGATCATTACATCAACAACTTTCTCATCGGTATTCACATACTAGAGATTTATAGCTCCCTTATGTATCATATCTCGTATATAAAAATACTGAATTTCTTTGTGCTTTGACTTGTCATGGAACACTGGATTCTCCATCATATTTTATACAAATCTAGTTGTCACATAGAATCACTGTGGTATCTAGCTTCAGATCAAATAGACATGACATCAACTTCCGAAGCCATATGGCTTCACAACTAGTAGAACAATATGTTATATACTCTACTTTAGCTGTGCTAAGAGCAACACTAAACTGCTTCATGCTAAACCATGAGATGATGGAGAATCCCAGATAATAACATCCACCTTAGGTGCTCTTCTTGTCTAAGGTGCTACTAGCCCAATCAAGATTTGTATAACCATACAGTCTATATTCATGATCTCCATCATAGTAAATTCCAAAGTCTATTGTACCTTTTAGGCCTCATCACATGTTTTTCAATTATCATGTGAACACATCTAGGTTTAACTAAATACTGACTCAGGGTGTTCACAACAAAGCATATGCCTGGCCTGGTATTCGTTAGATACATCAATAACCCAATAATCTTTCTATACTGATTCTCATCCACTAATTCTGATAATACATCTTATAACAACTTCAGGTTGGTATCCATGGGAGTGGCCATGGATTTACACTCAATCGCATCAAATATTTTTAATATTTCCATAGCATACTTTTCTTGGTTGAGAAAGATTCCTTCTAGGCTCTGCCATACTTCTAGACCTAGAAAATAGTGCATCAATCTGAGGTCTTTTATCTCAAATTCTTCAGCAAGCTTCTTCTTTCACTCTACAATATGTTTCTCATTTCCTGTCAGAAATAATCCATCCACATACAATAATAGTATGACAGGTTCATAATCCATAAGCTTAAAGTAAATTTTAGGGTCAAATTTACTTTTGGTAAAGCCCAAGCTTGTTAGGAAGCTAACTATCCTTCCATACTAAGCTCTATGATCTTGCTTCAGTCCATACAGATCCTTCTTCAACTTACATACATGAGTCCATCTGTCTTCGACTTCAAATCCTTGTGGTTGTTCTATGTACACTTCCTCCTCAATAACACCATTCTGGAAAGCTATCTTCACATCCATCTAGTGTAAATTCCACTTCATCATGGATGCAAGTACCATGATCGTTCTAATGGAAGTGTATCTTGATACTGGCACAAATGTCTCTTCATAATCAATTCCCTCTTTCTGAGAGAATCCTCTGGCCACAAACCTTTCCCTGTATTTCTCAATACTTCCATCAGTTGCATGTTTTATCTTATATATCCACTTGGAAGATACCACATTCTTTCCTTCTGGTTAGGGAACTATATCCCAAACATCATTCTTCATTTTTTATTGGTATTCTTTTTTCATTTCTTCTACCCATTCTTTCTTCTGTACAACTACTTCATAACTGGTAGGCTCTTGATCTACAAGGTCACACATCAAAGATACATAACTAGAGAATAGATTTGATCTCTTACTTACTCTTATGGATCCTTCTGGAGCTCCATACTTCTCTGCTTCTTGTATGATTTCTCTTACCCAAGCATGCTTTCTCTTCTGTGATATACTCATAGTAGGAGGTTCTTGAGTTTCTAGCATATCATGATCCTCTAATGTTTCATTTTTAGGGGAGGGTGCAACTTCCACATTTCTGGGAGGTATATTTTCTTCATAAACTTATTCATGCTGGCACTTTGTGAATCTCTTGAGAGATGCTTCTTCGTCAAATGTTACATCCCTACTAATCTCCATGTGATGGAATCATGGGATGTATATTCTAAAGGCTTTAGAGACTTCACAATATCCAATAAATATTCCCTTCTTTCTGGAAGAATCCAATTTGGTTCTCTTTTCTTTTGGAATGTGAACATATACTAGACAACCAAATATTTTGAGATGGCTTACTTTAGGATTCTTTCCTATGAAAATTTCTTCAGGAGCTTTGAATCCAAGGGTACTATGGGATAGTTTATTCAACAATGATAAATTGTTGTTCTTGATGCTTCAACCCATAGATGCATAGGAATATCTTGATCATGTATCATGGTCTTCACTACTTCCATAGTGGTCCTATTCTTTCTTTTTGCAACACCATTATGTTGAGGATTGTAGGGAGTGGTTAGTTCCTTCTTGATTTTATATTCTCTACAAAAGGATTCAAACTCTTTTGAAGTATATTCTCCACCATTGTCTGTTCTGAGTATCTTGATTCTTCTTTCTGGACGATTCTCTATCAAGGCTTTGAATTCCTTGAATTTTATGAATACTTCATCTTTTATTTTCAAGAAATATATCCATGTCTTTCTTGAATAGTCATCAATAAATGTAACATAATATTCATAACCATTAACATATGTGGAGGGAATTGGACCGCATACATCAGAATGAATTAATTCCAACGTACCTTTAGTCTTTGTTTCACTCGTCAAAAATGGATTCTTGATATTCTTTCCTCTTGCACATCCTTTGCAAGTGCCTTCATGATCGATCTTCAAATATGGTGAACCTGTTACTAATTTGCTCACATAGCCTAGTCGTGCCTTGTAGTTGATGTGAGCTAGCCTCCTATGCTATAGTTCACATGGGCTAATGGTCTCATGAACAAGTGCTATTTACGAATGTCCAATGAGTTTATATAATCCTCCTTATTCTTCACCAATGAAAACTGCATCTTCAATTGATTTTCCTTTGGGCCACATAAGTACTTGTCCATCTATAAATGCAAATCTATGTCCTTTCTTATCTAATGAAGAGATAGAAAGTAAGTTCTTCTTCAAACCTAGTACATATAGGGCTTCCTTCATCTTCATGGGGGTTATAGAATCAATCTTGTATCTTGCTTCACCAATACCTTTGATAGGATATTGATAGTCATATCCTAATGATACTTTCTGAGGAGAGTTCTTCTCTTCAAGTTTTAAGACATTTTTATTTTGTTTTGTCTGTGCTTTCAAGAACCACTATCAATAAGCCATGTATCTTCTCTAGGTATCACAGATCCAGAGAGTGAAGAAAATAATGCATACTCTTCTGTATTTTCTTCTTTTTCTTGTTTTCTTCGAGGTCCTTCTTATTATTCTTCATCTTCAACTAGATGTGCATGATGTATTTTGTTGTTATTCTTATTATATTCTTCTTTCTTCAATGGACACTCTCTAGAAATGTGTCATATATTGTGACAACTATAACAATGAAATTGGGAGTAGTTTTTACTCTCATTGTTTTCACAATGTTTTCTCTTTTCCTTTGGAACCTCTTGGGAGGTCGAGACTCCTTGTGACTTTCCTTCTTGAAGTTAGATTAAATTCTTCCTATTTTGGTATGGGTGGCTAGGGATTGATCATCTTATTTCAGTAGAGCTTGTCTATTGGCTACTCTAGCATTAAGGCTAGCTCTGATACCATGTTAAGATTCCATATGCTTAGATAGATATCATTAGTATTCAATTCAATTTCACAACAATAGTATATGCATGATCACTAAAAGAAACACAATCATAAGATATACACAAATTTATCCTTGGAAACCCTCAAGGGGAAGAAAACCCAACAAAACTTCCTCTACATAGATGTATCAAAAGTAAAAAGATAAAACCCCAAACATGTGCTCCTTCTCCTTGCTGGTATGTCTCTCTCTCTCTCTCTCCTATGCGCTATACATAAGTGAGTGTGTGTGTCAAAAGAGGAACACACATCCTCTATTTATACTCTTTCTTCCACTTGAATTTTTCCCTAATCAAGTCAACCCTAACAAACTTACTGGTCTGATTCACCTAGGAAGACACAAAACAATATTATATTCTATTAAAGAGGGTTCTATTGACCTGACTTACAACAGAGGCTTTACCTCATGACTCTATGACGACCAAATACAATAGTAACATCTCGACAGAGGAATTAAACATCTCTGATAGGTTACAACAATAAAATATATTTAGAATATTCTTCGAAGATACAATATTTCAACATATGGAATAAACACTAAGATCATTTTAGCATTGTTCATCTTGACTTTGTGCCTTCAATACTTATCTATCACATCTAAAACTATTAAATTAAATTTAGCTTTTGAAACCATAAAACAAAGGATTTGGTGATGTAAATCATTCTTGACGTTGTTCCTTTCTAACCTTCATAAACACAATAAAAAGAACAATGTTATTTGTCACCAAGTTTGAAGTTACATTCTTCGACAAAAATGTGTTTACATGGATCTATGGGATTGACTGACATGTGATGAATTCACTTTAAAGATCCATTCAGTAACACAAGTTGTCCATAATATATGAATGGTATGAATTCTATTTGGATGCATTCATTATTCATTGGATGCACCGTTGTTATGCATATGGGGAAGCTAACTTCTCAAACAGAGTATTTAGGAAGAGGTGGAGTTATATGACAATTAGGTCATTTGAAATGTAAAATAAGAAAACATGTTACGTTGCACCTGTACCCATCGCACCTTTAGGTGTACCCCAAGGAGAGAGGGCCAATTTTTCGACTAGGAGGGGTGTTATTGAGCAATGGTGGCCATGATTGGGCCCTTTGGTCCTACTTTAGCAGTAATATGGCTTAATGACATTGTTGAGTGTCATTTATAGGGGTTTTTTAACCTCAAGGTTGGTGTCTGGGGCCCCTAAGGGTTGACGAGTGGGTCACATGGCTCCATATCATGATTGCATGCTCCAGTGGCCTCTGTTTCAACTACAAGACACTTGTCTTCATTCATAGCCACTTTGGACACCCTCTTGGCCCTTGAGTCAGTGGGTCCCTGCTCTCTATGGCCTTATCTCCTCATAGGAGGTCATCCTTTGTACTAGGCCTTTTAATGCTTTGAGGAGGGTGTTGAGAGATTTTACAACATTTTAGGGGTTATATGGGGCATAACGCCCTCCCTCGAGCTCACTCGAGCCTTTCGTTCAGAGTGATTTGCTTATTTTAGCATGTTTTGGCACCTAGGGATACAAATACCCCAGGTATCCTACCTTAATCCTACCTTAGGCTATATTTTATTATGATTTTCTTTTAATTTTTCAGTTGATATTTTATAATTTCAAATTGACTTATTTTAAGGCATGTAGGCCAAGATATTTTAAAATGTGAGTGTGAGATCATATAAATAGATCTCCTCACTTTCATTTTAAAAGACAAAACTTATGGGATAAAACACTATGTTACTTTTCTACCCTTCAATTGCTCTTTGGATGTGATGTGCTCCTCTTGAGGGAGGATTTTTTATGGGTTTGATGATCAATGCTTGGAGTTTCTTTGGTTCAACGCTCTTCCTAAGGTGATGCTATATTTGTTTGCTTAACACATGCACACAGAGTTATCTAGGGTTTGCATCTTGATCTCTCTTTGCTACTTGTTGATGAATGATGTATGGATTGAATGGTAGCCTTTAGGGTTTCATTTTGTCTTGGCTAGATCATTGTCAACTTTAGGCACCTTGGTTGTGGAAGTATGTCCATTTAGGAGTACTTCTAGGGTTGGAACTTTATGGTTCTATGGGTTAGTTGTAAACCTAGGTTAATCTTCTCTAGAGGCTAGTTATTCATTCCTTATATGCCCTAGATTATGGTAGGATTATGCTAGGGTTTTGATCCCTAGGTCTCAAACCTCCCTCTTTTCCAAAACCTAGTCAATAGGGTTAGATAGATTGCATTTTGCATCTGTAAATTTGCATTCTCATGATAAAATTAGGTTTATAATTAGGTCTACATTTTTATGTTGAAAGCTATAAAAATAATTTTTTTTCTTATTTTTTGGCCTCCCTAAAATTTAGGCCACCTTCCCTATAAATTTGCCTTGGCCTTTAAAGCCCTAAAAACCCTAAGGCAGGATTATAGGAAACCCTAAAATCCAAAAATTGCAAAAATCTCAATATATGTCCTAAAAGTCCCTAAAACTGTCCTAAAAGCCTTATTTTCCTTTTACCCTCCCTGCCACCCTAGTTCACTCTCTCTTCACCTCTAGCGTCTCCCTTTGTGACAACTCAAACCCTTACCTTAGGGATGCCCTTTAGAGTGGTAGCCCTCGCATTTACCCAAACCTTGTTGCGCCGAGAGGCGCTCTACAGCCCAGTATGGGGGAGATCTTGTAACGTGATGTAACGTTATTAACGTTTGTAACATGTTGGCAAAAAATAATAGTGATAGTGAATATTATGGGAGAGATCTTGTAACATGATGTAACGTAGTAACGTTTAGCAAAAAAAAATACCTAAAAATTAATAAAAAATAACAAATTTAATTATAGACCAAAATAAATGTTGGCCAAGAAAACAACCTAATATGGGGGAGATGTTATAATCTTCCTACCTAACAAAACAATAAAAATGTAAAAATTTAATTATCCAGTAAAAAAAATGTGGGTGAGGGAAAAAAACACAATATGGGGGAGATGTTGTAATGTTCTTACCTAACAAAATAATAACAAATAAAAAATTGAATTGTCCGCAAGCAAATATTGGCCTTGCACATGGTTTTAAAACCATGTGCAAGGCCTTCTAAACAACCCATGGTTTTATTGTACATGGTTCGGGAGGGTCTTGCACATGTGCAAAGCCTCCTAAACAACCCATGGTTTTATTGTACATGGTTTAGGAGGGCCTTGCAAATGGTTTTAAGACCATGTGCAAGGCTTCCTAAACGACCCATGGTTGTAGGAGGGCCTTGCATACGGTTTTAAAACCATGTATGGAGAAATGTTCTAATGTTTGTTGCTAACAAAATTAAAAAATTAAAAAAAAATGTTATATGTCTGCCATAAATAATATTAAATATTAATAATAAAAATATTATATGTGGACCTTAAATAAAAAGATGTGTCTTTTGATTTGAATCAAATCAATGGTTATATATAGGAGACACCAAAGTTGATAGTTCATTGAATGCAATACCTAAGAAGAGGTTTGCACCTCCAGAGATTTGATCCTTCTTGGCGCTTGATAGAACCTTAGATTTGGATCTACGCTGGTCCTAGTAACACTTGCACACCTTTCACCTTCACATATAGTCTGCAAAACACCTCACAAGCTAATGCCAAAGTTGAGTGAATAATTACTTACATGCACTTGTACTACTATTCATTGCTTTCACATGATTACTGCTGCTATAAATACTGTGAATGATGACTGCTATATACTGGTGTATGCATGTGTAAAGGTCAGTTTTAACACTTAATGAATGATGGTTATATACGGTAATGAGTATCTTTATTGCTGCATAATACTTAGTGGTTATGCCAGTATAAATGTTGATTCAAAACTTATACTATACTGCTGCTAAAACATATTTGTTTTCAGAGTTGGTACTATTTGTTGCCTTCATATAAAGTCTAATGCATGTAGTTTGAATAAATACATGTTGAAATAAATGTTCATCATTTCCACATGATTAATGCTGCTATATTATGACTGAATATATATACGTGTTGTACCTACTGCTGTTATAACTATATATCTTAATGCATGCACTGTTGTACTTGGGTTTTTGAGCTGTATATGTGTTGTACCTAGTGTTGTCATAACTATATATCTTAATGCATGCTAAAACATATTTGTTTTCAGAGTTGGTACTGTTTGTTTCCTTCATATAAAGTCTAATGCATGTAGTTTGGATAAAATACATGTTGAAATAAATGCTCATCGTTTCCACATGATTAACGCTGCTATATTATGACTGAATATATATAAGTGTTGTGCCTATTGCTCTCATAACTATATATCTTAATGCATGCACTGTTGTACTTGGGTTTTTGAGCTGTATATGTGTTGTACCTAGTGCTGTCATAACTATATATCTTAATGCATGCAGCCTTGTACTTTGGTTTTTGACTTATGATGAACCCTTATACTTTATCTATAATCGCACTTATAGGGTGAATACATTGTGGATAATGTTTGTTTTTTTACATTGCACCTTACAAGTAATTGGTTATCACTTGAATGATATTTATTGAATGATATTTAGAGTGATGTTGTTTACTTACTCATTATTGAATGAATTGTATTATAGAAGTATATCCTATATATTACACACTTAGCACTACATTTTGACTCTCATATTTTATTACACACTTAGCACTACATTTTGACTCTCATATTTGACTCCAATAAGGCACTAATGTCCTGGAAAGAGAACAATTTGATGTTTTAGTGTCTTTGCAGGGTTGTAATAAGGCTCTCCCTAGAAGGTTTGGACTTCTGAAGTAGTTATCTAAGAAAAACAAAATGGAGCATAGACATACATAATGTAAGAAAACAACAAATATGTGCGTAATCTGGTGTATAATCAGTCATACCGGAGTGAAATTGGAAAAAGAAATGTATGTGCATTGGTGTCTAATCTGGTAGTGGTTGTTGGACTATTCGTTGAATAGCTGCAGCATTTCTGAGAATATTTTGTGGACTAATTGTCACTTTGATCATCTTAAAAACATATGCAGGTTTTGCAGACCTTACATTACAGTGGTGTATAATCAATCACACCAAAACAACAAATCAACAAGATAAAAAAGGCTAGTATGTTTACAATTTGTATTAGAGATTATAGATTATACTCATTTTTGTATTTCAATTCTATTTGTTGCCAGTGAAACGCCTGAAACCGATCGACGGATGGAGAGAAGAGAAAGGAAGGATAGATTATAAAGAAAGGAGAGATTATAAAGAGCAATGAATGAAACAAGGGCTTGTCAAAACGCACATGGCTAAGTATTGGATGGTAGGCTAATCTCCAAGCCGCTCATATGCTGCCTATCAGATGCCCACGGACTCCAACAAAATCAGCGCCAGATGTGGGGATGTTTCTTCCACATATTGCAAGAAAAACCCTTCACGAGATCCATCCATACACAATCTGCACAGCCCATCACTGAAAACGAATATATGACAACTGTATTTGTCTCTGCGTATCCGTCTACCATAAGATACCGCAGGCAATCTCGATATTAGAGAACTGTCAAAGAATTGTTTAGTTTCTATCAAGTATTGTTTAAAAAATATAAAATATATTTGAAAGTAATGGAGCCCATTAACTTGTTAACAGGTGCATTGAAGATGAGCATGCTATTCTATAGCCACTCAAGTGTAGGGCAAACTTTCTCCTCATCACTTGAAGTTCTGAGATATTTGTTGCCTTTGCTGAAAGACAAAGTGGGAAGGAGGTGAAATATTTGAATACAGGTGATGATTATGGGTATTACTGCAAAGAGTTCAAGCCTTTTTGTAACTATTAGGGTATTTTGATCCCAGATTCCATCTATTACAGTCTTTAGAGAGACTGATATCTGAATTCAGTCGGTTCTAAATTTGGCAGAACTGCTAAATTAACCAACCCGGCCAAATCCCAAGTAGCGCTCTTTCAAAGAGAGGACTTCAAATCAGCAGAAGCTGGATCTCACAATCCTTCTGCGTCCATCCTCTAGCGTTAACCATCTCGCTAGTTCAACGATTGGAATCCTTCTTAAGCTTTGGATCTTGATTCACCCAAATCAATGACGGACTCCAAAATACTATAAAGTACATTTAAACAAAATTCTGCTTCCAGCTTCTATTCTTAACTTCCTTTCTAGTTGGATCGGCAGAATTGTTGATGACCGTCAGATCTGGATCGACGACGGACTCTAAATGTCGTAGGGCGAATTTTATTTAAATTTCGCGCACATGAAAACTTTCTTCGATTGCACTAGTTCTCTCAGCGAAATTGCTGACAGTCGTAGATCTCGTTCGACAATCAACTTTGTCCATTGATCTTAATCCTCTTTACAACGATTACTTTCGAATTTAGTTAGTCGACTTCCCTTTTATCCTTCGCGCTCTTCCACCAGGGAAATGACCCTTGATCGTTGATCTTCTGTGTACCTTCAATCTCCACCACATGATCGTCAAGCGTATGGACGATTAGTTTCCAGGAATATTTTTTATCTTGATCACAACCCCAGTTTGCGAAATTGATCCTTAGTCGTAGATCTATTTCTACTACGATCTCGACCATCCACACCTGCACATACTTAAACTTCGTTCATCGTCAATCCTTATAGGGATTCATCACTGATTCATAACCCTGTAACATGGTTATTCCAAAACATGCTCTCATTCATGAACTCTCAATTGATTATAAATCTAATTTTCATTCGATTAATCAGATAATTGATCAATCGATCTCTTCCTTCTTTCACTCTCAGAATCCCTGAATTTACACACAGGTTTGTTAACCATTAACAAGAATTAAACAAGCATTCAATCATATACACACATTTAGACATAATTGAATTTACATAGGGATTATGCCGAAATAGGATTTCTTCATTCTGTTGCAGCTGCAACATTTTCCCAAAATTCCAAAAAAATTTGGGACCCTCCTTTACTTTGAATTAGTTGGTTTTCTTCATGATCCTTGCCGATTTTGGTATGTGAATTTTGAAGCATCTTCCAGCATTTCTGGTTGCTGTCAATCGATTGGTTTCTCCTCATTTCAATGTTTTAAAGAATCCCATCTTTAATTGAGTTTCTCGTCGTTTTGCATATCTTTCAAAATCTTCCTGTATCGGGAGTTAATTTGTTTGACTGTCCCGCCGTTGCAGGTGGATTTCAGATCTTGATTGTCTTTTTCCCTCCGACGNCTTGTTTAGGAATACAGAAATCTAGAAGATTTCGCTTTTATTCAGACAGTCTCAAGCCGGGAGAGAGAGTTAATTCAGAGATCTGGGGTTCACCAGATAGTCGCCAATTGTTGCAGCTGCAACATTTTCCCAAAATTCCCAAAATTTTGGGACCCTCCTTTACTTTGAATTAGTTGGTTTTCTTCCTGATCCTTGCCGATTTTGGTATGTGAATTTTGAAGCGTCTTCTAGCATTTTTGGTTGCTGTCAATCGATTGGTTTCTCCTAATTTCAATGTTTTAAAGAATCCCATCTTTAATTGAGTTCCTTGTCGTTTTGTGTATCTTTCAAAACCTTCCTGTATCGGGAGTTAATTTGTTTGACTGTCCCGCCGTTGCGGGTGGATTTCAGATCTTGATTGTCTTTTTCCCTCCGACGTTGCGGGCTTTTTCCGGGTTTAAACTTTCCTTTTTGCTCCGACCATTGCGTGCGAGTTTTGATTCTCTATCAGGTGGTTTTTGGTTCTTTATCGGAGGGGTTTAAATTCTCCCTCGTCCGACATTGCGGATCATGATAGGCTCTTATCCTCCGACTTCATATCGAGGCCTTTCACCATCATGTTTTCCGCCGTTGCAGACATATCTTTCATCCGGACCGCTGACGTTGCGGACCTTGGCAGGTTTGAATTTCTGTAGCGCTCCGATGTGTGCTTTGTGTGTCTCCCGACTTTTGTATCGAAGTGTTCGGCCATCACTTCCTCCTCCGTTGCGGATGGTATCACGCTCTGAGGGCCCGCCATTGCGGAGGGTTCGGATTCTTGGTCATCCGATCAAGGTACCCACCAACGCTCGATTGTAGTTCACGCGTTCTATTTTAGCCGTGCGGGTGAGTTAGCATTGTGGACCATCCGCCGTTGTGGAGGGACTGAAGCTCTAGTCGCCCGACGCAACTTTCGTTTCGCGCCCGATTTAAATGCTCTCGCACGTGCGGTGTTTTTTATATTATACGGTGCGATGGTTTGGGTTTTGTATTGTTTGTTTATTGCCGAGCACTGTTGCGGTGTGTATAGCGTTGAGCCGTCGATCTTTGGAGTGCGTGAAGGTCTAGCTGTCATTGTACTAGCTTCCAGGTGGAAAGAGTAGAATTCCAACCGTCATCAGCTCATTTTTCGTCGGATCGCCAGGTAGGTTTATTCCGTCTTTTTCCCATTTGCATTTGAGCGGTTTTGATTTTCTCCCATGTTTTGGGGTCCCTGGCATTTTCCCTCGTACAGCTAGGACTCAAGTTTGTACAAGTTAGTTTTATATTAACCTAGGGTGAGAGGGGATGTTGACCATTTAAGCCATTTTCTCTTCGCCTTTAGTCGATGCTTCGCGCGCACAGGGGTTGAAAGGTTTAGGCGTAGACGGTCGTTACGCCGTCTGCGCCAAAAATTGCTGCGCGGCCATGATAGACAGGGGGTGGTCGGATTTTGGGCGCTGCAGTGGGGGTTTGGTAGTTTATGGATTTCAGTGGTGCATTCCCAGCCTGTGGACTTTAGCCGTCTCGCTTGTACATTCTTTTGCAACCTCGACGAGGCAGAAGATCGAACCTACAGTTGATCGGGAGGAATAGGGTTTTGAGAAGTTTTCACGGTCGAACCTAGCCGGTGTTTCTTGCGCCATCCTTCGTGACCCTTTTGCTTTTTGTCGCCTAAAACCCTAGTAGGGTAGAGGGGGTATGTCGCTAATAATATTGCGTTTATGGAGGATAGCGTGGGTCGTGTTTTGATACCCTGTGCAGAAATGTGGTTACGTCCCGCCGAGGAGGGTAAAATGTACTATCAGCTT
>LPNX010998894.1:26035-47999 GCA_001517045.1 Pseudotsuga menziesii
AATTAATAGTAATAAAGGAAAAAACAGATTTGGAGGAAGAATAGCCTCTGTGCCATATACCAAAAAGAAAGGATAATTACCAACATATGATTTTTGGGTAACCCTGTCAGCCCATAGAGCTTGGTATAGAATAGTGTGCTAGTTCCTACGATGTTCAGCTATTGATCTCTTCAAAATTTTCAGCAAGTTTTTATTCGTTGATTCAGCAAGGCCATTACGTTGTGGATGATAGATTTTTGAATATCTGATGTTGATTCCCTTTTCTAAAGCAAATTTAGTTAGTTCTCCAGAAGAGAAATAAGATGCATTATCAAAAATGAGAGATTCTGGCACCCCAAATATGGTAATTATGTTAGTTTCAAGAAAATGCAACACCTGATTTGTATTAACCACCCACAATGGTTCAGCTTCAGACAATCGAGTAAAGTAAGCAGTGGTAGTTATGATGTACTTATGCTGAAGAGAGGAGGATGGATTTATTGGTCCCACGATATCAATTCCCCATTGCTGGAAAGGCTTATCCACCACCACAGGTTGTAAAGGAAACATTGGTTTTTTTCTCTGCCAGATGCAGTCTGACAATATTGACACCTTCTTATGAAAGCATGGGCATATTTAAATAATGTTTGACAAAAATAACCTTCCCTTAACACTTTATGAGAGGTAGTGTTACCACCGAAGTGGCCACCAGTAGGGCCATCATGTAGTTTTTTCAGGACTGAATCAGATTCCTCTTTTTCTAAACAGTGAAGCAAAACTCCATCTACGTTTTTCCTGAAAAGTACATTATTTACCAACTAGTAGGCTGCTAATTTTAGCCTTATATCTCTCTTATTATTTATCTCCAAATGCTCTGGAGCATATCCAGTTTCAATATGAGTTCAAATATCAGTATACCATGAACAGGCAAGATCTGGGATAAAATGGATTTCCTTTTGTAGCAATGAATCATCTAAAAACACGTCATTCTAATCAACAGGAATATGTGCTGATTCAGCTGCCAATTTGCACAACCGCAACCCACATACAACCTAAGAGGGTCTAATCTCCAGGTCATACTCTTGCAGAGCAGCCATCCAATGTGCTCTTTTTTCTCCAAGATCTTTCTGAACTAACAAAATTCTCACAGCAGAGAATGGAACAATTACCTTGGTTTTCGATTTCAGGAGGTAGGGCCGAAAATGTTTTACTGCCTTGAACACAACAAAAGCCTGTTTATCCACTTTGTGGTAGTTCAACTCAGCTCCTTTTAAATTTTAGCTCATGAAAGAGATAGGTACTTCATCCTCCTGCTGGTTCTTCTGAGTAAGGACAACTGCGTAAGATATGTCAGAAGCGAAAGTATAGCGAATAAAGTATTTCCTAAAATCATGGCTTATGAGTGAGGGTGCCTCAGCTATGGCTTCTCTAATTCTGATAAATGATTCTCTCTCTTTATCTCCCCACAAAAATTTGTTGTCTTTCTTTATCATATTCTGCAGCAGGCGCACAATTTCAGAAAAAACTGGGAACCAACCTTCTCACGAAATTTATCTTTCCCATAAAGGATTGCATGGCTTTCTCAGTAGAAGGGAAAGGAATCTTAGAGATAGATTTGGTTATTTCTGGGTCAATCATGATCCCTTCTTTTGAAACTACAAATCCTAGAAAAATTCCCTCTATTATTGCAAATATTGTCTTTTTAGGATTAAGAGAAATAATGAACTTTCTACAACGTTTGAGCACTTTGTGCAAGTGTGAAATGTGATCAGATCTATTTTTGGAAAACAAAATAATTCCAGCTAAATAGATAATGATCGAATGATTGATCAAACCTTTGAAAGCAACATCCATTTCCCTTTGGAATGTAGCCCCAGCGTTTATCAATCCGAAAGGCATATTCCTGCATGCATAGGTTCCCCAAGGGGTTCTAAAAGTAGTTTTCAGCTGGTCTACAAGAGAAACCAGAACCTGATTACACCCAAAAAAAACCATCTAATAAAGATAGCATCTGAGCACATGATACCTTCTGGAGGATCTATTCCATGGGCGAAACCGGATAGTTTCCCTTTTTTGATGATCAGTTTAGGTTTTAGAAATATACACATAACGTATTATCTCCATTTTTGTTTGTAACAGGAACAAGGTTTGCCACCTAGTACATATGGCGTATAGGAAATATAATTCGAGCGACAAGCAATTTATTTAACTCTTTCTTTACCACTGGTTCTAAGGTAGGGTGCATTTTCCTTAGTTTCCGTTGGAATGGTTTCGACTGGAGTTTCATAGGGATTACATATTGTATGATATGTGTATCAAAAGTATTTATATCATTGTATGACCATGCAAATATATCCTTGAATTCATTAAACAGTTTCAGAAAGGCTGATTTTTCATTTTGGTTATAGTCTGATCCTAAATTGATATTTTGAGGATTTGCTTCCATGCCTAAGTTTATGGATTCGTAATGCATGTTAGAATTGTTCGTCTTGCAATTAGGAACTCCTTTAAACTTATCATGTAGGTCATAAAAATTTTCAAGTCTAAGAACTGAATTAGGGATCAAATTTACCAGATCAAAATATTTGTCAACAGGATGAGGTGGATGGATTATTGAGAAATTGTGCATATCTTCATCATGCGTGATCTCATCAATTGTTGATTCTTTAAAAGCATCTTCTCCCATTAAGAAGTCAATAATCTGTAAATCATCATTAAATACATGCCATTTAGTGATTTTGTCAGGGATTGACGGTCTAAATAATAATTCAATAGAAAAAGCATTAGGAGAAAATTTTTCTGATGGAATGAGTCGTGAGGCTACATTCGCCAAGAGGTCAGCTTCTTGATTCTGAAAATGAGGAATAGACTCGATATTAAAAGCATCAAATGCTGAAATTAGACTCCATAACTCCTTTTGATAACTTTTCAAATGATTATATAAATAATGAATGGAATTGCGGACTTGCCGAACAATGATTTCAGAATCACCGAATGCAACTAGAACCTTAACATTTAAGTCCAACGCCTTCTTCAGTTCCTGGATGAGGGCCTCATATTCTGCTGTGTTATTTCTATAGAGAAATTCAATCCTACAAGATAGCATATGTTTGTTTCCTATAGGATATAGGAGCATGCAACCTACTCCCGCACCTTCCTTAGATCAAGAACCATCAAAGTAAAAATTCCAAGGTTTATCAACAAGATTAACTACATCATTTACATTATTTAAAGCATTAATCAAACTGAGAGAAGATTCCTAAAAATCACAATGTAAAATTTCTAATTTATTTACAAAATCAGTAAATGTAGATTTAAGTGAGGGAAAACTCCCCAAATCTGAATCATACCCATATTTCCCTAAGATAGAATCACTAAACATGACCAGTTCATTGGGGGAATTTATCTCGGTCACTATGTGTTTCATGTACCTTTCTCTGTCAATCCTAATCTGATTTGGTCTCCCATTTTTAGGTAACCATAAGTGTGACCATTCGGTTGAAAAATAGCCTTTTAAAGCTTGAGACTAGTCATGACTTAAGAACAACCCATAAATATTAGGTATGTCTACTACCACTACATCGATGACCTGGAATAACTATGGATTAGTGGCCATTCTGATCATTACTCCTTTCAATTATCCTACAATTTTCACCTTAGATTGGTCCAGTTGGCTGATTTGAATTTCACAAGGTGTGGGCTTAGCATTCAATTTCTTATAGACTGAATAAGGCATAACGTTTGATGAAGCACTAGAATCGACCATACAATTATGGACATTCTAATTGAATATTTCAAATGTTAGTAGGAAGGGGGGATTTGTATATTTGGAGTTCTTACCTATCAGTGTATCCTTATCAGTGGCTGTTTTGATGTTGTCATTAAAACTAGCCGCTACTTTACTGGTTGAAGGATCGAGGTTATTTACTATAGGTATAGAGGGATGATTTCTTCTGGAATTGGTATTTGACGAAGTTGTTAACTTTTGAGAGTATTGAGCCTTTATGCATAGGGTAAATTTTCAATAAACAAAACATGCTAATGTTTTCCCTTTGTTTCTTGATATCGTCAATGATGTAATACTAGAGATCCATACCTTGAGTTACAGGATGCTGATTCGTGGGTTGAGGACTGTTTCTAGGTGCGGGTGATGGTTGAGAATATACAGGCCCTTTACTCCTGGTATTATGGGTGTGTTGGTTGACAAAGATATAATGATCATTACACTCTTCCTCTTTGACTGAGCTATCCCAGAAATGGCAATTAAATGGGAGAGGATCCTCAGGGTTTTCCTCCTCAGTTTCAGGCTACTCATGTTCATGATCCTCTTCCAACTCTTGATTAGGTGAATTTTTAGGTAAGGTATAGACAACCCTTATAGTGTTAAAAACTTCCTCATTGGTTTAAATGTTAAGTAGAGTATTTTTCCTTGCATTTGGTGATGTATATGGTTAATATGGGGTTTTAAAATTTCCTCTATTCGAAGTACCTTCCCCATTATTTCGTTTTAATATCACCACTTCATTTGTAAGACACCTAACTGTTTGTTGTAATTTTTTGACATCGAAAGCAGAAGTATCTCTTTTATCTGTGTTAGCTCTCATTGTGGTTTCATTTATTTTATGAAAAGGAATATCGGTTTTTCCATTATTTTCTGGTTCAAATGTCATCGAATTCTTTTCGACCTTTATTGCTTCTTCGAAGGTTTCAAACAACATGATCTTACCATCTTGTTTCAAAAACATACCAAGGGATTCAGGTAAAGTTGAAGCATAATTCTCAATTAAGATATCCTCTGGAGGTTGAGAGGCTACTAGTATTATATTCAGGAGAGTAAGGAAATGCTAGTTGAAATCTTTTATTCGTTCTTTGTTTTCCATCTTGATTCTAGCCAATCTAGTGCTAACAAAACAAGAGTTTTATCTTCACCAAATTTGTTTAAGAATGCCTGACTAAAATCACCCCTACTAGTTATAGATCCTTGGGTTAGGGAAAAATACCAAAATGCAACTTTTCCTTTGAAAGTTAAAGGGAATAGTCAACATACCACATCCTCATGCTGAACATTCATAGTCTGAACAGTAAATATTATTTTTTCAATGTGATTTTCGGCAAGCCCCTTACCATCTGGGTCAAATTTAGGCAGCAGTTTATTAGGATGTTTAGGTATATTATGCTACAATCTAGGTATAGCAACAACACCATGTCATAACCATTGTCTATCACCATTAGGGTTACCTTGGTCATGATCACCCATGTGTTGATCATATTCTGAATCTGATGAAGACTCATTGTTATGATCATGGGGGCTGTCAAGTGGTGATTCAGGAGGAGAAGGGGGTTGGTCAGATCCACCTATAGATAACAGTCGTTGCGAGGTGTTAGGGTGAGCTATTCCTCTCAAAAGGATACTAAGGTGATAATCAAGATATACTCTTAATGGTTCAAGAGGTTCTTCAACAATTGAGTTGACAGCTGACTTGGTCACTGCCAAGGTTTGAAAATGAACTCTGCTTGGTAAACCGAAATTGATCAGAGGAATCCTTGTTTGTAGAGAATAGGCTCTAGTTAAAATCCTTTGTGATACATCTGAGGTTTGATTTATCTCTTCTGAGCAAACTGGTGAGACAGTAGTGTCTCTTTCAATAATGTTCCTAACCATATCCAAAAAGGGTGTAGTTACAAATTCGGGTTGTGATGTAGAGACCAAGGTAGACAATGTTCCAAAACTTGTAAGAGGGGAAGTAGGTTGACTGCTAGTAGGAGAGTTATGTGATCGATCAGCCATTAATATTTAAGCTCATGCCCTCCTTCTAGTGCCATTTGTTGGCTGGAAAAACTGTCCTAAGACAACTTATAGAAAGACAACCCACACACTTGACTTAATGCAATATTGGATGTGTTTAAAGTAACTGTCTTTCATAGGATCAAGGCCCTGCTGCTTGTATGATGTGCTCTCATAATAGAGAGTCTCTCTAAGGTGTATGTGTGTGGGATTTTCTTAAATTAATCTTTTAACAAATCAAAGAAATTTAACCTAATGACTAACTAATTCTAAAAGAAACTACCTTAAACTAAATGCAAAAAATTAATAGCTCCTAATTCTGCTCTATGATAATCTAGATGCAAATTACCTATCTTGGCCAAGAGCATGATTTATTAATTTGACAAAATGTTTTAAAGCATAAAGATGATCAACAATTCTGGATTGGTAGAAAAGTCTCCAATAACAGAAGTAAATCTCAATTATCCTACAATAAAATGACACTCTATTGTACAATAATTGAAACATAAATTAAAACCTAATATCAATGATATTAAATAGATACACAATCCTGAAACATATCAATATAATCATATACTAACTTGTAAATGAAACAAGGTCAACTTGTAAGTTGGAAATTTATCAAAAATATATTTATGAACAATTGAAATTATGAAGAAGTTCATTCATCTTAACATGACAATAAACCATTTATATTTCACACAAGCATAATCATTCGAAGTCCATTAAAAAAAATTCACATATAATAGAAAGATCTATATATATATATATATGAAAGTAAATATAACAAAAGAGAATAATCAGTAACACAGTACAGATGTTTTAAAGACTTAGCTAGGGTCTTTAATATCCTGCAACAATCAGTAATCCTCAGAAGAAGTTCAAAGAACACCAACGTAATAGAATAAAGTATAATACTGTAGAATATAAATTCTCCAAAATGTCTCAGAAGTTGAACCCCTTATCAGTGTTTGGAACTTGTTTATATAGAAAAAAAAACCACTTCTAATCAACTGACCGCCCTATTTCTATGATACTACGTGGATTCCTATCCAAATATAGAGCAAAAGAAATGCCATGATTCTAGGTGTGTTGTTGAGTGACAACTATGAAGGAATAATTTTAAAGATAATAACTAGCTTATTGGATAAAATCCAGTATCATTATTCCCCTGCATGAGGCATCATTATATCCGACAACCTATCAACTGACAATGCTCAAAATTAGAAATGTGGAACCAAAAAAAATAGCAGATAGTTGCATGTTCAGGGCATCTTCCAACGAGTAAGCTCCAGCTAATCGAATCCCAAAATTCTAGCATAGCATCAACCCTCAACTTGCATACTCCATGACACCTGGAATTTTCAAACAAAATTAGTTAGAAAAGTGAAAATAACAATATATATAAAAAAATAAATAGGATGCCTGCAAAATTTTAATTCTGCAGGTATCCTTATAAAATAAAACGAAAACACTTTGCACCAAAAACGAGATCTGAAAAATTTAGGACATCACTAACCTGTAGAAGCTGATTTTTAAATCATCTGTATGCTTGACAAATTTTTAAATAATAAAACAAAATTGAACTTCATACAACAAACATACATATCAAGTTTTAAGGGATGATTCAACAAAAAATTGAATCGGCACATTTTGTCTTGCTTCATCTAATTTAGCCTTAAATCTAAGAGCTCTCATATTGGCAATATTGTCTTATTTGATCAATTTCTGATTTTTTGACAGAAGGGTTTCAGCCTGATATTTATATCTGAGCTTCTTTACCCTCAAGAGATTCCATTTATCAACCCAGGAAGTCAAATCAGCTTTCAAGCTTGCAATTTCTTCCATAATGAATGCCCTAATAACCTGAGCCTTCTTCAAATCATTTTCCAAGGATGATATGACTTGAGCATAGGGAATTTGATCAGGTTGTTCTACTGCTCCTAAATTTGGCTCCCCATTACCTCTCACCTATGTACATTGCTTCTGGTCGATTTCTTGATCTACATTAGGCCAAAGATTTAATTGTTGGACATCCCCAACCCTAGTTTCAGATGCAGATATGTACTTTAGATCAAGAATGGTTGGACCAACTGGAGCTTCATTGGGCTGAGACTCTGAATAATTTCTCAATTCAATGACAGGGGAATCCCCTATACTTAAATCTCTACTCGTAAATATCACAGCCATCATGCTACGAGTGGTTCAGTGAATTGCCCAATTACTTAGCACCCTACTTACTTCATTTTCGACTAGTTTATGACTAACGTTTGTCTATGAATATGGAATGCCATCATTTAAGAAAGTTGGAATAACCATAGGTTCCTTTGTTTGAGGCTGAGAGTCTTTAATAGGTGTCTCAGGGTTTACCTCAGACTTAACCTTAAGGCCACCACCACTTGAGGTTTGACCGAGTTCACTTACTTCTGACTCTATTGTTGGCTATGATGGGCAGACCCGGGTTTACTATAATCAACCAACAACACCCCTAGCTCACTGGCCCTTTCGGTGATAGACCACAAAGTGGCCTGAAGTCTCACCCGAAGTGATTCTAATGGGTTGGCCAAGGACTCAAGTGTCTTGGACCAAGTTCTGTGGTGATCCTACTTGCGACTCGTAGCTCTTCTAGCTACGAGGTCTCTTTCTCTGTGCGTCATGTGACCTTCTACTCACATCGTGCAATCTCCTCATCTCATAGCTCTTCTAGCCACGATATATCCCTTTATACTGCCATGCGGTCCCTTTCTACGTCGCACACTTTCACTGACTCGCGATATCTCCAACCTCACCGCATCGCTGCGCACCGTGCGACACGCAGCTCCTGCTCAACGCTAAGTCCTCAACCTGCGGTATCGCACATCGCAGCTCCTCTGCCAGTGCGGTATCACCTCTCTGCAATATCCTACCTCCGCAGCTTAGCGCACTTAGCATTGCTCATGTCGACATGCAAGAATCAACATACAAGGTTGTTCAATACTGCGACTAGTGACTGTTTCATGCAAATCATAAATGAACCCACATACGATATGCCAAAGAATTTAACTTATGGTTATCCTTCTATATTGCTGTAAACTGATTAACACATTCATTCATTAAACTGTACACAAAGTCCTTGTGCAAAATAGTAAATAACAGTAATCAAATACAATCACATGCATTCAACACATAACACGCAGGTTTTACGTGGTTCACCCCCAGGATGGGAGTTACGTCCACAGAACTGTGTTTCTCTATTATAGCTCAGGGGAAGGTAAAACACAATTTTGCTACACCGCATATGTAGCTCAAGAGCTTCTCTCTTAGATCTCTTTTCTTCTCGATATTGCTCTCCTTCAATATACTCTTCCCTCTCTGTCAATCCCTACAGATCGTTACATGTATGTTCTATAAGCCAGCTACTGGTTACAGCAAGATTGCTACCGCTGATAACAGAACCAAAGCTAGGCTTTTACAATAGTCTAATAATCTAAAACAACTAATAACTGAACGAGCCAACCCTTTTACAATACAAAATATATCCCTTTATAGGCAGCCCGAAGGTCTTGCCATTACAACACTGTGGGCCTATCCCAATAGTAACCCAAACCCTAATTAGTGATAGTCGGCCATATCTATACTTGAGGTAGCCTCTTTCCATCATAACACAACTCTCTGCAGTCTTCCATGCTTCCCGGTGCTGATCATGGGTACTGTGCACCGCTTCGCTCTCCTGTCCTTCGTCTTCAATGCTTCAACCTCATTGTTCCTTTTCCTTTGTGAGGGTTGCTGAGCCCTCTTGTCTTCACTGTTGCCTTCAATATAGTGGGTGAGCTCTCTCTTCTCATTTTCTCAGGTACAGTCGTCTTCCTTGAATTCTCCATCTTCTTCGCCATGGTTTCCGGCTCTACTCTGTAGCTGGAAATGTGCTACGACATCGTAGCTCTATCTTATCTTCTCTCCACCAAAACTTATCTATCTGCTAAACTAGCAGCTTCTTCTGTAGCTGCGGGACCCTGCTCCAACAGTCCCCTAACACTTACTTGTGGCTCATCCCCGAGCCACTATCGGTGATCTTCTCCTGCTGTAGCTTCTCCTTAGCTTCCTGTGAAGCCCTCTGCAACCTGTCTCGAAGTCCTGTGACTTCCTTCTACATCACTTCGACACGCTCTTTATAGTTTCTATAACTTGGTTCACTGGGCTCTCTTATCCTTCCTGCCCGTAGTCATGGTCTTTCTCTCGTCGCTCCTGAAACCTTTTAAGAACCTTCTAGTGTTTGAAAGGTCTTCCACAGATATCCTTTCCTCTTTATCTGGGTTAGAACTTTTATCACAAGGAAAATCTATATCTTCCAGCCTTCTCAAACATTTCATTTAGTCTGGAGCCCTTTATATGAAAGAGATACAAACCGTGAATTCCATTCCAAGAACAAGCCTTTGTCTGCATGTTGGAATTCTACCGTCTGCTGGGTTTGCTGTCCTCTTCCACTTTTCTTCTCTTCGAGGTGCTCCAGGTACTCATGCTGCCTCTGATCGTCAGATTTTCATTTCGTTGCCTCTGCAATCTCTTGTGCTTCTTGTAGCCGATCAGATAGGTCGGCGACCTTCTCCTGTTGCTTTCTTTTTCTCATTTTTACTTTCCTCCTGGTGAGAGATTTCTTCTCATCATTCTTCTGCTCTGCTTTATTATCTTCAGCGATCAGCTCAACGTTCTTCTTCTCCTTATCAGAGACTTTGGTGACAACTTCTACTTCTGGCGCTTGACTCTTCATCCTTAGCGGTTTTCTGACCTATGATGTACTTAATTTCACAACCCTGGGTAGCGTCGTCATAGCGGATCTACGGCCACCAGGGTCGAAGCGTCTCGGGATGTCCTCTAGAGGTTCATCCTCGGACAGAACCCTCTCAGTACAAAACGACGGATGTGCAATGAACGCAACTTCTGAAAATCACAGCACTCTGTAATTAGATGAACTCTGCACAGGGAGAACTTAACAATGCACTCTACAGTTCTCGGTTCTTCGTAAATGTAGCCCTCCCAAATGAATACTTTCTGCTTTTATGTCAAAGACGATAATCCCATATGCAATGGTCATCTATACTGAACCCATCGGTCGTAATAAATGCATGGGTAAGACCACACCTGTCATCCGATCCTTAATAAATGCGGAAATCCGATCGAATTTCCCTCAAAACGTGTGTGTACAGGCGCCAGTCTCGTCAAAGATAGGCCAAATATGGAAAAATTGATTATACTGCTGCCAAATCTACGGTAAGATATACTGGTCATTTCCTCATTAACTGCCTGTCAGAGGGTGATTTGACTGGCCCTCTGTCGGTTGCAAAACTGAATACGTGGCACGGGGGAACATCGTACTGCCGCGATGTGACTCCGCATCACCTATGTAAAATAATACTTTTTTTTTCCCACAAGCCACTGATGACTTACGCAAAACTGAACTGACTTTATGCGATTCCTCATACTTAGAAAATAATTGCCGGTGTAGACTAGTTCCCGGTGCGATGCCTCCTTTCAACTACACTGGACATCTGCACCACCATAAACTGGTTAAGCTAGGGCTGAGTGGTGGGGTGGCTATCACTATAGAGCTTAATCCTACTACCATTAATCCATGTGGGAAGAAGCTCCCCATTCAGTTGGCTGAGCTGAACGGAACCTCCCTCTGTAACTTGTTGTATCTGATATGGCCCCATCCAATGCGTCTTGAACTTTCCTGGAAACTTAATGAATTTGCTGTCATAGAGGAGCACTAGGTCTCTGATCTGGAAAGTCTTACTCTTAATGTGTCTGTAATGCCAAGATTTTTCTCATGCTTTCTGCACTTTTTGATGGAATCCGATGATGAATCTGTCTTCTTCTAAGGCAAGCAACTGTGCTAGCCTTTCCTCCACTGTGTCTGTATCAGTCATCCTGGTAATCTGAGTGATTCTTAAACTGGGAAGAATATACTCCATAGGCATAACAGCCTCTTGTCCATACACCAAGTTGAAAGGTGTGTGTCCCATAAGTTTCTTGGATGTGGTCCTGTATGCCCATAATACAACGTTAACTCTGAGGTCCCAATCATTCCTTTGGCTATTGCAGATCTTAGTAAGAGAATTTTCTAAAATCTTATTAAAGGCCTCCACCGTACCATTAGCCTGTGGGTGGTAGGGAGTGCTCTTATGGTGCTGAATCTGGAATTCTTCTGTCAGTGCCTCAATGGTGTGGTTCAAGAAATGTGTGCCTTGATCACTCATCAAAATTACTGGGCATCCAAGTCTACTGATGATGTTTTCAAAAAGGAACTGTGCGACTGTAGCAGCATCACAATTTCTTACTACTTTGGCCTCTGCCCATCTGTTGAGGTACTCTATTCTGGTGATAATATATCTCGCACCAGTGCGCTTTCCTGGTGGGTTGATAGGACCCACAAAGTCTATAGCCCATTTGTCAAATGTGCGCAGCGTGACCTGCGGTCGCAGCGGCATTTCATCGTGTCGCGAGGGTTTTCCTACCCTTTGGCAGATATCGCAGCATCTGCAAAATTCCTTGGTGTCTTTATGCAACGTAGGCCACCATAACCCTGCCTCCAGGATTTTCTGCACAGTCAGATTTCCTGCGAAATGACCCCCTACGGTTCCTGAATGTGCCTCTCTGATAATAGCGTCTTTTTCATGCGGCATCACACATCTGCGCAAAACTTCATCTGGACCTAACTTGTATAGGTGTCCTATGATGAGGGTGAATTCTGCTACTTTAACAACCAACTGCTTCTTTTGCTGCTTAGTAAACTCATCAGGTGCTACTCCTGTAGTGAGGAATTGAATAATATCGGCATAGTAATCGTCTGCGATCTGGATAGAAAACAACGGCTCATCTGGCAGATTGTCATCTAGGTTACTTGGCTCTTCTCCTGAGTCTATCCGCAATAGATGATCAGGTCCGGCATGCAGTCTACCTAGTTTCACAATGATTTCGAAATCATACTCCTGAAAGAGGAGTAACCATCTGCAAATTCTCCCCCCTAACACTGGCTTATTGACCAGATACTTCAAGGCAGAATGGCCAGTAAACATCTTGAACGGGGCACCCAATAGGTAGTGCCTGAAATTCTGTAGCACGTACACCATAGCTAGGCCTTCTATTTATGTTGTGGTGTAGTTCTTTTTTGCTGTCGATAGCTTTCTGCTGGAGTATGCGATAGGATGGTCAATATCTCCTTCTCCTGGTTGTGTTAAAACAACCCCTAGTGCGATGCCAGATGCATCCACATGTACATGAAATGGCTTAGTCCAGTCTAGAAATACTAAGATGGATGCTATAACCATATTCTCCTTAAGTGTGTCTAGACTCTGCTGACATTCCTCATTCCATAGAAATTTTACATCTTTCTTTAGCAATTTCACCATTGGTGTTGTAATCTTTGCGTAGCCCTTGATGAACTTTCTGTAGTACCCAGTATGACCAAGTACTGTCCTCAGTTGCTTGACTGAGTTGGGTGCTGGAAGATTTACAATGATGGCGATCTTTGCAGGATCTACCATCAAGCCTTGTTTGCACACAATATGACCCAACAAAATACTGAATGGTGCACAAAATATACATTTTTTTAAGTTTAGAGAAATCTAGTACTGCCTACATTTCTCTAACATCAATCTTAAGTCTCCTATGTGCTTGTCGATTAGTCCAAATACAGTCCAATCATCAAAATATAATTCTAGGAATTTATGAATGTATTATTTAAATACAGCAACTACTACTCTAGAAAATATAGCTGGTGCATTCTTAAGACCAAAGGGCATTACCGTATACTGGAACGAGCCCCATTCTATTGCAAAGGTGGTCTTGGATCGATCTTCTGGATGTATTCTGATCTGATGGTATCCGAAAAAGCCATCAGTGAAGGAGTAGACCTCCTATCCTCCCACGTTGTCTAATACCTCATCAGTGAATGGTGTCGAAAATGGATCGTGAACCGATGCATCATTGAGCTTGCGCAGATCGACACAGATCCTGATGTCCCATTTTGTTTTCTTTTCTTGTATGACCATGGGGCTAACCCATTCGCTTTCTTCCACTGGTTCAATGATGCCTGCTGCTAGCATCTTATCAATATCATCCTTAACTTTTTCTTTGTAGCGCGGATTCAATCTATATGGGCGCTGCTTGACTAGTCTAGCATCCTCTTTCAATGGTATCCTCATAACTCCCAGGTCTCCAACTATTCCCTTCATCTCTGTGAACTTGGTGGGAAATAGGTCCTGATAGTCATGTAACAAATCTGCAATCTGTCCGATTGTTTCATCGTTCCAATAGTCTCCAATAGAGGCAACCTTAGGTTCTGTGTCTGTGCCAATATTGATCTTTTTAATCTTGATGGGTTTGGTGATTGCTGAAATCTCTAACTGTGGTCCCTCAACATCGCGGGTCCCTTCTGACTCCAGAATGTTGGTATTGCGAGGATCCTCATCCTCATCCTTATCTTCATTGTCTGACTTTGCTGCGAAATTATAGCACTCAAGCGCGGCTTGCAACTGGATGGCCCACTCAGGTTGAGCCTGCATTGAGATGGTACAGTCCTCAAATATATTGATCTTGATTATGTCTAGGGCCTGAGCAACACTTGGATGTTCTGATTCAAACATGAAGGTGAGTAGGAAACTGTCTGTCATAAGTGACCACGTGGTCGTCCCCTTGCGCAATTCGGTCTCTGTGTACCAGCTCCTTGGAACTGTGTCCAATGTGTGAATGAATCGGTGAACCCATTCATCCTTGGGAATGTCCAACCAGTTCTATTCACATGTCTGAATGTGTGTCCTAGGATCAGTTTCTCCTATGTAGCTCTGCTGGACATACTCTCTGTCGACAGAAAATCTGATCGCCATCAATATTTTAATATCATCCCATGATGCAATATTCTCTTTATGCGCATACCACCATCTTGCAGGTGTGGCTCGTACTACAAAGTCCATAGCTGTGATCCTCTGCTCGTAAGGGATCTGTTGCTCAAACTGCTCAAGGAAGTCCTGGATATCTGTTAGACCATGATATGATGGAATATCAGTGATCTCTACGCCAATCCATCGCAATGACTTACTCATAAAAGCACATCTGCGTGCTGATACTTTGTAAAGTTTGTTCTGCCAGTTCTCTAGACCAACATCGGAATCCGATGCACATGAGCTGTTGCATTGCCAACTAATGTTCCCTTCGGCGGTTGGATTGATGTAGTCATTTTGGTTTGCAGTCATCTAGTAGAGACTATCCATGTTATGTGCCTCCTCCTCTGCTTGGATAGGTTCAATATATCTAGTACCCTGGTGAGGATCCAATGGCACGATGACTCGGATCTGCGCATCCTCAAAGGTCATTTGTCTTCTCTTTAGGTCGATGACAGCCTTGCTACCGATCTCCCAATCGATACTTAATAATGCTGGATACGGTCGACTGTCGCCAATGATTTCTATAACCTTGAATTCCGTAAAACTGTGAACTCCGTCAATGTCAACTAGCACCTGCGGCAGTCGACCCAATGGTGATACTCGCTGCTGGTTAGCTAATCTCAGGTGGATAGGTGATCTGACTAAGTGAGGGCGACCCATCTATTCCCATGTCTGATTAGTCAGAACATTCACCTATGATCCTAGATCTAAGATGAGCTCATCCATTTCAAACTCTCCAATCTGTGCTGTGAGCTTCATCTCTCTTTCGGTCCTTCTATGTCCTGTAATATTATGAACAGCGCGGTGTGCACTGCCTGAGAGAGAAGGTTGCTGACACTGATCTATGATGCGTTGGAGCTCATCGATAGCTTTTTCATTTCTCACGAGTTTCAAGCAACTGCACAGGAAGGATTGTACACTTCTTGTCGATTCATCCTCGTCGCATCGTCCCGATGTGGTAGCCTGCGGTATCTGTTCAGGGCTATCGCCATAAGGTGCTTACTGCGGTACGCCCTTAGATGGTGGTACCTGTGATCCTGATTGCGTAGGTTCATCAAAGGAAGCCTTGGATTTGTGAAATGTCTCTTTATTCTTCTGCAGGTCGAGTGATGTTGCTTTACTAGGAGCTCTGTACACCCACTGCTGACTTGTGTTCTTTTCGATATCCTGCGATGTCCCACTGGTGGAAGCACCGCTACGAGTTACAATGTTGACTCTTGGTTCTGGTTCATCTAGCTCAACAGCAATAAGCTGGATGTTCGGGTGTGCTGCTGGTTTAGGCTCTCTGATCTTAGCTATCAAGGTAGGACATTCCTCTATAGTATGATCATAAGATTTGCAGTAGTTACAAGTGGTGGTGGGGCTCTGACAGTCCCTAGCGTAGTGCCCTATAATTCCACAGTTATAACAAGTGATTGGTCTGTGAACATGGACAAAACCTTCTCCTCAGCCAAATCCTCCTCCACGTCCTTGTCCTTTGAATCCTTCTACATGGCCACCGTAAGCCGGATCAGGCTGTGGTCCTGCTGCTGGACCTTGTGTTTCTGATTGGACTCTATACACATCGTGTTTTCTATCTAACATGAGATCATAGGCTCGGAAATTCTGTTCATCATGTCCGACGGACTTGCAGAAGACATAGCATAGTTTCTTAGGTGTCTGTACATACTTCTGAAGTAGAGGGCATTGCTGAGGCTGATGTCCTCGCGTCTTGCATATTTCACACCATGGCCCTTGCATTTGTGGTAAGGGATTAGGAGCCCCTGATGCTAAATATTCTACAAAGACTGGACAGTTGTCTTTGGTATGACCTTGTGCTTTACATCGTAAGCACCATATGTCTTGCATAACCTCTTTCCCTTTCTTAATTTCATGTATCTGTAACGTGAGGTTGGCCAACTGGTTCTGTAGAGTTTTCATGCATGCGCTGGTTTCAGGTAAAGGTGAAGCTTCTAGTTTCACCGCCATCTATAACGCATCATCCTGCGTCTGGAGTTTCTGTTGCATTAGTGGCAGTCTGATGTGAGGGAGAAGCACTGCAATAAACCATTCCTTATGCTGCTCTGGCGCAAACTCAAAGCTTACTTGGTCTATAAGAGCTTTGAATTTCTGGTCAAAGTCCCATACTGACTCTGATGGTAGCTGCTTAATATCCTTGAGCTCTGTTATACACTGAGACTCAGACTTAGGTTTCTTGAACTCTTTAATCATGGCAGTCCTAACCTAGACGAGTGTTCTGGGTGTGGCAGCGTACTTCATATACCATGTTAAAGCTCGTTCTCTCAATGTGGTGCCCAACTGTACAAGTTTAATGTTATCATCGTGGATTTGTTTAATGGTCCACATGGCTTCGCATAAAAACCAATGTTGTTTCGGGTCCTTTGCTCCTGTACCCCTAAAGGTAGGTAGCTTCATATCATCTCCCATTCTATTTCTCTGCGGTGGGTTATGATTGAATGGATTACTACCACTCAGCGGTGTAGGTGAAGGTGATGTAGCGGTAGTAGGTACTATCTGTGAGCTACTGGATGGAGTTCCTACGGGATTACTCTGAGTCCCAGTCTGTTTCTGTGGGGTATAGGGATGGTAAGGGATACCCCCCTCTGGTTCTTCTGTGGTACTATGACTCGGTTGCCTAATATTGTCTGAACTGTCTCCAAATACAAGAGAGTTGAAAGCTACTTTATATTTCTTGCCACTACGTGTTCGTACAATGTCATCAAAATCACTTTCAAACTCTTATGACATTACTATCTTTACTTATTCATCTGAAATCATGTCCATTACTCCTTTTTCATGTAGCAGCATCTTAATGGACAAGTTTAGAGATTTTAGGTACTTACCACGATATCCTTTGAAGAAGTACCGCTCAGCCTCGCTGAAGCTTTTTCTCTGGTCAACTGCAAATTCTGTAACAAATCCTTCTAGCACACTCGCAAGCCAAAAGTCCACTGCTCTCGTAATGGGATTATCGAGGCTCTACACGGTTTGAATCAGCTCCGATGTCCAGACAATGTTTCTTTTCTTCTTGAATATGTTCTTATCTGTCAACTTTGATAACCAGTCGTAAAGCTCATCTCCATAGGTTGCAAAAAATATCGCATGTATATCTAAAGAGATATGCTTTTGTAACCAGTCCTCTGTGTTCAATCTAGGGCTCCGATTTTCTTTCTTGGCAAACTCCTTTAAGTTTGACTCCAGCCACTAGTGAAACTCTTCTCTAGTAGGATGCCAACAGAACATTAGCGCTCAGTTGTTCAAAACTAGCAACAGAACCATTTGTTGGCTCTGATGGGCAGACCCGGGTTTACTATAATCAACCAACAACACCCCTAGCTCATTGGCCCTTTCGGCGACAGATCGCAAAGTGGCCTGAAGTCTCACCCAAAGTGATTCTAATGGGTTGGCCAAGGACTCAAGTGTCTTGGACCAGGTTCTGTGGTGATCCTACTTGCGACTCGTAGCTCTTCTAGCTGCGAGGTCTCTTTCTTAGCGCGTCGCGCGACCTTTTGCTTGCGTCGCGTGATCTCCTTGTCTTGCAGCTCTTATAGCCGCGAGATATCCCTTTATACTATCGTGCGGTCCCTTTCTACGTCATGCACTTTCACTGACTCGCGATGTCTCCAAACTCACCACATTGCCGCGCACCGTGCGACACGCAGCTCCTACTCACCGCTAAGTCCTCAACTTGTGGTATCGCACACCGCAGCTCCTCTGCCAGTGCAGTATCACCTCTCTGTGATATCCTACCTCCGTGGCTTAGCGCACTTAGCATTGCTCGTGTCGACGTGCAAGACTCAACATACGAGTCTGTTCAATACTGCGACTAGTGACTGTTTCATGCAAAGCATAAATGAACCCACATATGACATGCCAAAGACTTTAACTTATGGTTATCCTTCTATATTGCTGTAAACTAATTAACACATTCATTCATTAAACTATACACAAAGTCCTTGCACAAAATAGTAAATAACAATAATCAAATACAATCACATGCATTCAACACATAACACGCAGGTTTTACGTGGTTTGCCCCCAGGATGGGAGTTACGTCCACAGAACTGTGTTTCTCTATTAAAGCTCAGGGGAAGGTAAAACACAGTTCTGCTGCACCGCATATGCAGCTCAAGATATTCTCTCTTAGATCTCTTTTCTTCTCAATATTGCTCTCCTTCAATATACCCTTCCCTCTCTGTCGATCCCTGCGGATCGTTACATGCATGTTCTATAATCCAGCTACTGGTTACAGTAAGATTGCTACCGCTGATAACAGAACTAGAGCTAGGCTTTTACAACAGTCTAATAATCTAAAACAACTAATAACTGAACGAGCCAACCCTTTTACAATACAAAATATAACCCTTTATAGGCAGCCCGAAGGTCTTGCCATTACAACACTGTGGACCTGTCCCAACAGTAACCCAAACCCTAATTAGTGACAGTCGGCCATATCTGTACTTGAGGTAGCCGCTTTTCGTCATACCACAGCTCTCTGCAGTCTTCCATGCTTCCCGGCACTAATCATGGGTACTGTGCACCGCTTCGCTCTCCTGTCCTTCATCTTCAATGCTTCAACCTCGTTGCTCCTTTTCCTTTATGAGGTTTGCTGAGCCCTCCTGTCTTCGCCACTGCCTTCAATGCAGTGGGTGAGCTCTCTCTTCTCGGCCGCTCAGGTACATTCATCTTCCTTGACTTCTCCATCTTCTTCATCATGGTTTTCAGCTCTGCTCTGTAGCTGGAAACGTGCTACGTCGTCTTAGCTCTATCTTATCTTCTCTCTGCCAAAACTTATCTATCCGCTAAACTAGCAGCTTCTTCTGTAGCTGCGAGACCCTGCTCCAACATCTATATGCCTTCTTCTAGTTTTGGACATCTATCAAGGCCACTCCTCATTTTCTCCAAACTTATTACGCGCAAGAAAACATTCCCAAGAATATCCCAATTCTCCCAATCGGTAAGAAACAAGTATATTAATAATCCCATGATGAAACAAGCTCCGTTCATTTCCCCCCACATTACTTTGATAAGCACAAGCCATCTTCTACAAACTACTTAAGAAGTAATACGGAAGATTTGTAGGATGCCCTTTAAAAATCATTAATAGCTGAAGATGATAAAACTGAGTTTGAGAGAGTCAACCTTCATAGGTGACACACCTGATAATGAGTTCAAGGAAAGAATGCCACTTCTTCTTCAGTAGCTGGGACGAGAAACCATACTTAAATTCTATCTTTCGATTAGCTCGAGTCAAGAAATCCTTCTAATCATCATTCTTCATATGTTTACCCTTATACTAACGTTCTCTTTCCATTGGAAAATGTATAGCCTGAGAGAGGAATTCATCTGTCAACTGCAAAACAATATATCCTACCTATGCTTTCATACCATCAAATGAAGTTGCTAATTCCCTAGAGACTGCCAAATTAAAACCAGAAAATTTCTGCAGAAACCCTAGCCATCCTACCTTTACAACCAATTCATGGCATTCGGGAGCAGCATCTAAATATTCATCACCCATGAGCTAGAATATTGAAATAGGAGCCATAATAGCAATTACATAGGCTTCATGGATTTTCAAAACCCGAACTAAGAAACACAGTCAATCTATCATGGGTTCATACAGATTTACCAAAACTCCAAACATCTTCATTTCACCAAGGTGTTGTAAACCTTCATGCGCAGTCATGGAACGCGGGGTCATCATGCCCTTAAATTGACAAGTTAATGGAAATTGCAGAACACTTACCATGCAATAATGACCTTCATAAATATCAAGTGGGTAATAGCTATGCATGACACTTGCATGATTGCAAATCAACAGATGGCAGACAATTGGATTATGCAGATATGAAAACCTTACTTTCCACGATAATGTCAATGTTAACTAATATACCCTCACATTAATACAATCACTAAAATAAACCCATAAGCCTCTAAAATTAACTTCAAAGCTTAATATAATGGTTACAACCACAATTTTTCACTATCGCATACATAAGTAACCCCAAGATTTAATAAGGAAAGATACAGTGGTTTTGATTAAAATCATGATTAATATTGCAATGATGAGGAACAATAAGTAGATGTAGTCAAGACCACAACCAACCTTTTAAGAATTATTTTAGCCACTTATGATGGAATTTTAACACTGACTTTACCTCAAGGTATCATTTAAAAATTTCATAATACCATAAATCTTATCTCATATTAAGATACAAAGTTCATAAATGAGGACAAGTGTATAACAATGGGGAACTTGTGATATCAATATTAAATAAGATTTTATCCCCATGATTATTATGACGAGATAGATGTTTTGGAAGTGGAAGAGTTCATTAGACCACACATATAAATTGGAAAACAAAAGTCATATAAGGTATCAACTTACTAGGTTACAGTCAATACTATTGATGTAATGAATTTACTTGACCTTGAATTTGCATGAATGATTGATATTGTAAAATTAGGATTTGCTAACTTTCAGGATTATGAACTTTACAAATGATCAAGCAGAAATAAGAACTAAAGCGAAGAAATTCATTCCATGTCAAAACCCCAAATTTTCCAAAAATTTTTAATTTTTTTAAAAGCATATAAATTTCATAATTATGGTAAACTAATTACTAAATTAGTTATAAATTACTACTTTCATTATCTGCATTATCTGTTGGTTATGTTTAGTGATAGAACAGTTCTTTTCATTTTACTATCTTTGTTTCTTTTTGCGACCACAAGGTGAGACTGTCACGTAAACTGGGCTTACTTAGCTTTCGAGCTAATGAAGAAAGTTTTACTGTCCTTACAGACTACAGGTAAGAGTTTTGGGCTTCTTGTCACAATTCTAAAGTATAACAAGTTCGTCGCAAAAGAAAAGCTCAGTAATAAAAATAAATGTTAAACAGTTTCCAACACTTGTTGAGGTACATTTAAAAACTAGCCTTCTTTCTAATAGAAGTAAATCCATGATTCTTGATGATTACAGAATTAGTCCATAGCTATCATAGTCGTGATATATACAAATGTCTTACTGATTGTTTTACTGCAGAGTAAGAGTAGGAAAATCACAAAATTCTATAGTATAGTTTCAATTGTATAATAATACGTTTACATAGTGAAGGTAAACTAATAAAGAGTTCATATATTATAGTTTCCACTTTATTTCCAGCTGCTTTTTATGAGAAATTTACTAATGTTAGTGCATAGATTTCTTATTTACTCAACAACTGTTTTCAATCATATATGGATCTTATCTTTAGTAATATATATATATATATAT
>LPNX010998894.1:48331-73691 GCA_001517045.1 Pseudotsuga menziesii
ATGGCCTGTTTATCTTAATATGGTTAGACTTTCTGATAAGAGAAAGATTGTGTCTTACCTTGCCAATCATTCAATTAAAGTGAAGGTTATTATCTTAAACATAAACTGTCTCTTCATAAGAGTCACTACCTTTTTGTATCTTTCGCCAAAATTTATTATTTTAACCACTAGAATTAAGTCATTGCAGCCATTATGGACAATAGGACCATTGACATAGTTCTTCTTTAAAACCTCCTTTATAATTTTCCAATTATACTTTTATGTTAAGCCAAAAGTGGATTGATCTTAATATTTTGTAATGAATAAAACAAGGAATAAGAGGCCTAAGAATAGACCACGTTCTATAAACTTAGCTTAGTTCTTGTTTTATGGTGCTATGAGTTTTATAGAGGAATTGCCTCTTTTCCAAACATAGATAAACTATGGTTACTATTACTTATCTAGCAAGAAAGGTTATGATTATAACCCTACCAAAACAATCATAGATTTAAACTTGCCAAGTTATATGAATACCATAATGTATTTGATTGGTCGTTCATTTTTCCAGTCCATACATAAGTTTTTATAGCATAGTTATGATATAACAAATATTTTGTTATGATTCGTTAATAATAGCTTGACTTCGGGCTTGGTGATCATAGAAGAACCTTGGAGAAATAGTATATGATTGTGATCATTCGATTTCCTGTGGTTGTCCATCGAACTATGGGAAAAACACCCACTACATGAGAATAATTACGTGGCGTCGTGGCATCATTGTGTCCGTGTGTTGCATGAATAAAAAGGTCCTTCCTTCGAACCCTATTTTCACTATTCTGCCCGTAATATTCAGCCTCCTACCACTCTACAATGGTGCTGGTGCACCCTAGATGCACCGCTCCATTTTCGTAGCATTTCCTAGCTCTTTACCTTCCTGTGGCTCGTTTTGTCACACTTTTGCAATGTTGTTCCATGTGTTGCCATTGTCCATCTGTTAGTTGTCGTCCCTTCAGGGTTTTCAGTCTACTAACCCTACCCGAATCTTTGACTGTATACCACTCCTCCCTCAGTGAAAGCCGTGGTTTGTTCTTCTGGAATAGCAATGGGTTGTTCGCTGTAATGTTAATATTTTCCTCCTTGCCTGCAGTAGGGTTACCTCGTTGCGTTGGTGGTTGTCTTGCTGTTGCTAGTGGTCGCGCCTCCATAAGGAGACCAGGTAAAAGATTACTGCAATTCTTTTCATTTTATTGTTTATTCTTAACACTATACTTCTTATCCAACTTATAAATTTTTAATATTACCGTTCCTTTATGCTTGCAGGTCTCGACCTTCCTCCTGCGTGGTTTTTGAAGCAAAGTAAATGCAACGGCTACAAGTTCCCGGTAAGCCTGGCTACACCATGGCTCTTTCTCTTTGTGGGGTTCCCTTGGAACCTTTGAGGGTTGGTGCAATGAGGCTTGTAACCCTTGCGGTTTAGTTTGTCATGTTAACTGTTTGTTACTTTGGGTTAGTGGAAGAAACCCCTACGTTGTGCGAGGGTGCTCCGACTTCGGCCGATATTGAATATGTTAGTTCTCTTTTTGCTTTAGGTGCCAAGTATTAAGTGAAAGAGACAGAAGGAAATCATGCCATGCTCTCCAATACTTGCAAAGGTTGAGGGCTTGAAGTGTTGTTCAACCTTTTATTTACTTTGACTGTGAAAAACACTAGGCTGTAAGCCCGACAAAACGGTTCCGACCTCGACTTCTTATTTCTGTTGTAAATTTGAACGTGCAGGGTTTTTGCCTTAAGTCCATGATATAAGATATTATTACTGTTTTTATTTTCTGTAAATCTTGGTTTGTATTACAGCATTGAAGTTTTATATATTTATTTATTTTATAAAATATAGTAATGGAGACTCGGTAGTAGGATAATAATTTCAGCATTTACCTTTAATTTGCATCTTATGTTTATATAAATAAGAACAGGCTTATGACAGCCTTACTCTGTTGATTTTTAATACGGCCGTGAGTAATATATTGTCTTGGCTCCACAGTTGTTGATTTAGTTATATATTTTGAATAAATAGGGTTAAACCCTAAATCGACAATAAAAGAATTACATATAGTCTCTTCTATTAAATTCATTGTTAATTAATTTGTAATAATTTTATGTAAACTGTGGAGTTATTAGTTAAGTTTTACATTACTTGTTAAGCTCGATAAGTTGAGCATTCTACACTGTTGATTATATCCTGTGTGATAATGTACTTGATTTCTTTATCTGTAGTGTTCTTATAATTAAATGCTAATATTTTCTATACGAAGTTTATATATCTGACTTACTTTATTTTTAAAGATAAATAGTTATGTAGAACTGTTACCCTTCAGAATGGAATAGATGGGTGTAAAAAAGAAAATCACTATGTAACTGTTAGTAAAATTTGGAGTACAGAATCTATATTAAAATTTTGGTTTACAAGAATAAATTAAGGTATTATTGTAATTACCTTATAATACTATCTTTATATAGTAAATAAGAAGATAGTAATTTGTTCCTAGTTGTTTATGCTCATGGAATAAAGTTGTCCATTGCTAGCCTGTTATTATCAGGTTTTTATACTTGCTGTAATAATTACTTTGTAAAAATACTTTCTGTATAATAATACAATTCAATGTATATAAAGAAAAGAAAGTAAAGGAACTAACAAGTTTTACATGGTTAATAGCTTAAGTAGCATTAGTTTCAGTGATATGTTTTTATTTAAACTTAACTAAGTAGAACAGGAATAAATGAATAGCATATTTTATTTTACAAAAGGAAATTCTTCTATACTAAAGTACCTGTAGGAATAAATAAAGATTCTAGCTACTCTTCACTGATATTCAAAATAGACAAGTAAAGTTACTGATAGTAACTAAAATATTGAGAATTGTTTTCTCTACTGGTACATGTTATTATCAGTGAACAATTCAATTTACTTCTCTGTTCTAAAAGACTTTGACAGTTTTCTGTACAGAATGAAACTACTCCTAAAACCAAGATATTTCTTCGGAAAAACAACACAAAGAAACTACTCTATAATTCCATCACATACTATTCTGTGTTTTCATCATACTACTTTATTTGTAAATTTACCCCTATGCTAGAGTACGGTCTGGGCACACCAGATGTGGAAAAACATAGGTGGGGTTATAATTCTCATCAAAAAGATTTTGTTACAGAAGAAACTGAGAACACTTCATTACTAATCCATCTAATTTCCTATACCATAAACTACAAATCTACCATTCAATCATAAACAGATATTAAAACAAAGATTTAATAGATGGTAGAACCTGTTCTGGAACTGGGACAACAACAGCAATGGGAGGCCGTTCATCCCTACCAAATCCTGGAGAGCACTCAAACAACGACTCCTCAGGACCCCCAATCTTTCTCTAGTCTCCCTAGCTAGAACTAGGTGCAGCAATAGTCAAATACCAGTCTTGAAACTTAGTATCAATCCTAAACTTATTAGTAATATCTCCCAGCTAACAAGCTGTAATAAACCAAGTTACTGCAGCATTCCTCTTAGAACAACTTCCTTATTATTTTTCCCTTTTTCCCCAATGAATTTCTTGAATATCATTTCACTTGAATGATTCCTCTCTGGAAAATATCTGAGTCGCCTCAGCTCTATTCATTGGGTACTTTTAAAAGATTGCCTAGGTCTTTTTGGGTTAGTTGTCATTATTTGAGCCACCTACTCTAATCCCACTTTCTTGGGGGATCATGACCCCAAATGTAGGGAAGTTTCTACGTGCAACTTAGGAAGTGTTTGAGGATGCTGCCACTTGTCTTTTACCCTCCACCTAGTTCCATCCACCAGTTTGATCAGTAACCTCTTATTAACAGCTCTCCCAATGTTGTTGTCTCCACTTTTTATTTATTAATATCAAAATATTCAGAATTTACATTCCACTTCTTTTGACTCTGATGAGTCATCAGTTCCTACTTTACATTAAATTTAACATAATTTCTTAGGAAATGTAATTAAAATAATTAACATTATTTTACAAAATTGGGGTATGTGATATACACACCCCCTTAAAATGTAACATCATCCTTGATGTTACTTATTCTTCGTCCTCTACAACCTCCTGGAATAGATTCGGGTATGCCTCTCGCATCTTACTTTCCAGTTCCCAAGTAACCTATTCAAGACTAAGGTGCTTCCATTGCACCTTCACCTATCCAATGGTGCGGTTCCACAGAGTAATTTCCCTCCTCCCGAGGATACAGTTCGGTTCCACCAGAATTTCTCCTTCTGGTTCCACCTGTACAACATTCCAATCAACCACATGAGTAGCATCATGAACATACTTTTTCAAAACAAAGATATGGAAAACATTATGCACTCTCAAGTTAGGTGGTAACGCTAGCTGATATGCAACTTGACCAATTCTAGATAAAATTTCAAACGAACCACAGTAACGTGGTGCTAGTTTTGCACAACTCCCCAGTCTTAGGGAGCTTTTCTTTGGTCTTACCTTTATAAAAACGTGCTCACCTACTTGGAACTCTTTGGGAGTTCTTTTTAAATCTGCCTGGCTCTTTTGTCGATCCTGTGCCACCTTCAAATTTTCCTGCACTTGTTTCACAATCTCTTCCATTTCTTTCAATAATTCTGGTCCTAACACCAATCTATCTACTGGATTATTCCAGGAGATAGGAGTGTTGCATTTGCGTCCATACAAAATTTCAAATGGACTAAACTTGGTTGATGATTGATAGTTATTGTTATATGCAAACTCTGTTAGATGCAAGTAGTCTTCCCACTTACCTGGCTGATCTTTAACATACATCCTTAACAAATCCTCCAACACCTGATTTACTCTTTCTATCTGTCCATCTGTTTGAGGATGGAAGGAGGTGCTGAAGTTCAGTGTTGTATTTAATCCCTTAAACAAGGACTTCCAGAAATTCCCTGTGAATTTAGGATCCCTTTCTGAAATGATAACCTTCGGTACTCCATGTAACCGAAAAATCTTCTTTAAGAATATGTCAGCTATGTTGGTAGCCTTGTAAGTAGTTTTAACAGGAATGAAATGTGCTGCTTTGCTTAATTTATCTACCACCACCATAATTGAGTCATTCTGATTCTAATTTCTAGGCAATCCAGTAATAAAATCTAAGATGATTACTTCCCATTTCCAACTAGGAATAGGCAAAGGTTGCAGTAAACCAGCTGGATGTTGGTGTTCGGTTTCCACTTGTTGACAGTCCAAACATCTAGCTATGTATTCAGCTACTTTAGATTTCATATTAGGCCAGAAATATTATTTTCTTAGCATGGTTAAAGTCTTTTGGTAACCTGGATTTCCTGAGTAAGGTGTTTTATGAACTTCATCCAGAATCAACAACTTAACCTTAGGCACATTAGGCACATTAGGCACATACAGTTTATCTTTAAATAATAAAAGTCCATATTTATTTAGACTATAACCTTTTATTAAACTTTTTGTAGGTTTCTCTTTAGCTGTAACTTGTATTTTCTGATAAATTTCATCCCGTTTTACCCCTTCTGTAAGCTGTTCATTTAATTCAAAAGCATAAGTGTTGATTGTTGCTGTAAAGTTCAGCTTTGCGTTCCTTCTTAAAGCTTCAGACACCTTATTTTCTTTACCCTTTATGTGTTGGATTTCAAAATCATATTCACTCAAGAAGGCTAACCACCTTGCTTGTCTTGCATTTAAGTTGGGCCGATCTAAAAGGTATTTCAGTCCTTTATTATCAGTCATTAGGATAAATTTTCTGCCTATTAAATGATGTCGCCACATTTTTAAGGCATGTATAACAGCCGCAAGTTCTAGATCATAAGTCGCGGAATTCTTTTCATGGATTTTTAACTTCCTGGACTCGTAGGCAATGACATGCCTATCTTGAGTCAGCACACTACCTAAACCATCCTTACAGGCATCTGTGCATACTATGAAATCCTTGTTAGGATATGCTATTCTTAGAATAGGCGCACTTGTTAATAAGGTTTTTAATTTCTTAAAACTTTCTTCACACTTTAAGTTCCAATCGAATTTCTTGCCTTTCTTTTGCAAAGAAGTGATCGGATTAGCTATTTTTGAAAAGCCTTGAATAAATCTCTGGTAATTCCCATAAATGACCTAACATCTGTTACGTCCTTTGGAACTGGCCAATCTTCGATTGCCTGAATCTTTTCAGGATTGACTGAAATCCCTTCTTTAGTCACTACGTGACCTAATTACTGGATTGCATCCTTAAAGAAGTCACACTTGCTAAACTTTGCGAAGAGCTGTTGCTCTCGCAACTCTTGTAAAACTATCCTTAGGTGTTCTTTATGTTCTGCTTCAGTTTTAGAGTAAATTAAGATGTCATCGATAAACACGACAACAAATTTATCTAATTATTTATGCATTATATTATTCATTAAGCACATAAATACATTTGGGGCATTGGTAAGGCCAAATGGCATTACGACAAACTCGTAGTGTCCATACCTTGTTCTGAAGGTTGTTTTAAATATATCTTCTTCTTTAATTCTTACCTGATGATATCCTGACCTCAGGTCTATCTTTGAGAACACCGTAGCTCCACGTAGTTGATCAAACAGATCATCTATGTGGGGCAACGGATATCTATTTTTAATAGTCATCTTGTTTAGTTGACGGTGGTTTATGCATAATCGCATAGTTCTGTCTTTCTTTTTAACAAAGATGACTGGTGCTCCCCAAGGAGACACACTGGGTCGAATGTAATTCTTATCGATTAACTCTTTTAACTGTGATTTTAATTCATTAAGTTCTAAAATATTCATACGATACAGGGCTTTTGAGCTAGGTACCGCACCTGGCACCAGCTCAATAGTGAAATCTAGTTCCCTCCTAGGAGGTAATCCTAGAATTTCCTCTGGGAACACGTCAGTAAATTCATTTAAAACAGGAATATCCTCTATTTTTAACTTATCTGTTTTAGATTTACTTGCCTCATCTGTAATAGTTACAACATAGGCTTTACACCCTTTTCTGACTTCCCTTTTAAGTTGTAAAGCATAAATTTGCCTGATTACAGTTTTCCTAGGAATACCCTTAACCTTTACTAGTTGTTCATTACTATTTACGCATGTAAAGGTTTTATCATAACAGTTTAAAACTACCTTATGATGCTCTAACCAAATACCACACCAATCAGTAAATTATACGGGCCAAGTGGCAAAATATTAAGCTTAACTGTAGTTTTAAAATCATCCATAAGTAAAGCACATTCTTTCACATAACAGGTTACTTTCCTTTTTTCCCTAGTGGCTAATTGAACTAACCAGGAACTATCAAACTTTTCAACACACAATTTACACTTTTCCACTATCTGAGGTGCAATGTAACTAAGACTAGCTCCTGGATCAATTAAAATGGTTACATAGGTTTGGTTAACCATACCTTCCACTTCCACCATGGACGTCTGATAGTCATCTTGGCGGTTCTCCAAAGCTGCATTTATTCTGGGCATAGTCCTCACAAATTCTCCAATGGTCATTTCCTCTTGCACAGTGTGAATATTGCTTACTGACTTTTTCTGGTTTGGGCAGACCGAGGCATAGTGCGGGACATTACATTCCCAGCACTTAACAGGCTCCTTTCGTTCAAAACTCTTAGTGAAATTCCCATGATTGTTTGCAACTTCCTTGCACTTAAAGTTATTGGAATTATTGGAATTATTGGAAGCACCATTTCTATTTCCCTAGGAATTCTTATTGTTAGAATAATTTCTATTCTTATTATTCTTGAAATTCTTCTGGGGTACAAATTCCTTCTTCTTAAACTTAGGCTGATTGTTGTTTTTCTTAGCCTTCCAGTTGGCTAAGCCTTCCTTCTTCTTGTTCTGCTCAAAACAGAAATTAGCCTTCCGCATGGCTTGCTCCAGAGTCTTTGAATTATCATAATCAATTTTGTCCTTAATGTGATATGGTAGGAAACTGAGAAAGCATTTTACTTTAGGCTTCTCGTCTACTAAGTAAGGTACATACCTCAGCAAGCTTAAGAATTTACTGTTCAAATCCTTCATAGTCATTGAACCTAACTTCAATTCGTAAAATTATTTAGCTCTCTATTCATAATATTGTTCGAAAAGAAATTTCTTCTTGAAGTACCTTTTAAAGGTACTCCAATTAACTTATTTTTCCTTGATACCCTTGACTCTCTTCAGATCTTTCCACCATATGTCTGCTTTTCCAGAGAGATTATAGATTGCCATTCTTGCCTTCAACTGATTTGAATAGTTGTATATCTGAAAATAATTCTTCATCCCGGATAACCAGGACTCTGCTTCTTCCCCTTTCTCAGTTTCTCCATTAAAATTTGGGGGCTTTATATTTTTAAACTCCCCTGAAATCTCTTCATATGGTATGTACTTCTTCTTTCTGTCATACAACTCAGCCTCACTACTATCACTAGTAGTGTGGTAACTTTGTTGTTCTTTGAACCCTTCAGATGATGAACTGCTTTCATCTTTTTCCAGCTTCATCTTTTTAGATCCTTTCTGATGGCTAACTTCTTCAGATTTGGATCTTTTGCTCCTCCCTTCAGTTTGGAATTTTTCCATCAAAATTTGGTTCAACTCTTCCTAAGTCTTCAAAATCCTCTCATTGTCCTTCTTGACTGATTCCATTTCAGTCTTCAAATCCTTTATAGTATGCATCAGCTCTAAGGAGTGAGTAGTTACCTCTTCTAACATAGGTTCTCTATACAATTTCCTTGTCTCTGTGTTTGGGGACTCCTCCTGAGCATATTCTCCTAGCTTCTCCATACCTGCCTGTTAATTTTTCAGAAAAAAATAAATTTTCTGTTCTTTACATAAAATAGAATATAGGTTAGTATATTATTTTACTGTTCCATGAAAACTAGTTGGGCCGCATCAAGGCCTAGTATTTGAACCATGCTCTGATACCATATCTCAAAACCCCAAATTTTCCAAAAATTTAAAAAAAATTTAAAAGCATATAAATTTCATAATTACGGTAAACTAATTATTAAATTAGTTATAAATTACTACTTTCATTATTTGCATTATCTATTGGTTATGTTTAGTGATAGAACAGTTCTTTTTAGTTTACTATCTTTGTTTCTTTTTGCGACCACAAGGTGAGACTGTCATGCAAACTGGGCTTACTTAGCTTTCGAGCTAATGCAAAAAGGTTTCCTATCCTTACAGACTACAGGTAAGAGTTTTGGGCTGCTTGTCGCAAAAGAAAAGCTCAGTAAGAAAAATAAATGTTAAACAGTTTCCAACGCTTGTTGAGGTACATTTAAAAACTGGCCTTCTTTCTAATAGAAGTAAATCCATGATTCTTAACGATTACAGAATTAGTCCATAGCTATCATAGTCATTATATATACAAATGTATTACTGATTGTTTTACTGCAGAGTAAGAGTATCAAAATCACAAAATTCTATAGTATAGTTTCAATTGTATAATAATACGTTTACATAGTGAAGGTAAACTGATAAAATGTTTATATATTACAGTTTCCACTTTATTTCTAGCTGCTTTTTATGAGAAATTTACTAATGTCAGTGCATAGAGTTCTTATTTACTCAACAACTGTTTTCAATCATATCTGGAGCTTATCTTTAGTAATATATATATATTACTGAAAATAGCTTTTATCCTACCTTCTTTATGTCTATAAACGGGACATGTCCTTAAGGGAAAACATTTGTAAAAGAATGCATAATTAAATCAGTATATGGCCTGTTTATCTTAATATGGTTAGACTTTCTGATAAGAGAAAGATTGTGGCTTACCTTGCCAATCATTCAATTAAAGTGAAGGTTATTATCTTAAACATAAACTATCTCTTCATAAGAGTCACTACTCCCTTTTTGTATCTTTCACCAAAAGTTATTATTTTAACCACTAGAATTAAGTCATTGCAGTCATTATGGACAATAGGACCATTGACATAGTTCTTATTTAAAACCTCCTTTATAATTTTCCAATTATACTTTTATGTTAAGCCAAAAGTGGATTGATCTTAATATTTTGTAATGCATAAAACAAGGAATAAGAGGCCTAAGGATAGACCACGTTCTATAAACTTAGCTTAGTTCTTGTTTTATGGTGCTATGAGTTTTATAGAGGAATTGCCTCTTTTCCAAACATAGATAAACTATGGTTACTATTACTTATCTAGCAAGAAAGGTTATGATTATAACCCTACCAAAACAATCGTAGATTTAAACTTGCCAAGTTATATGAATACCATAATGTATTTGATTGGTCGTTCATTTTTCCAGTCCATACATAAGTTTTTATAGCATAGTTATAATATAACAAATCTTTTGTTATGATGTGTTAATAATAGGTTGACTTCGGGCTTGGTGATCATAGAAGAACCTTGGAGAATTAGTATATGATTGTGATAATTCGATTTCCCGTGGTTGTCCATCGAACTATGGGAAAAACACCCACTGCATGAGAATATTTACGTGGCGTCGTGGCATCACTGTGTCTGTGTGTTGCATGAATAAAAAGGTCCTTCCTTCGAACCCTATTCTCACTATTCTGCCCGTAATATTCGTCCTCCTACCGCTCTGCAATGGTGCTGGTGCACCCTAGCTACACCGCTCCATTTCCATAGCATTTCCCAGCTCTTTACCTTCCTGTGGCTCGCTTTGTCACACTTTTGCAGTGTTGTTCCATGTGTTTCCATTGTCCATCTGTTAGCTGTCCTCCCTTCAGGGTTTTTAGTCTACTAACCCTACCCGAATCTTTGACTGTATACCACTCCTCCCTCAGTGAAATTCATGGTTTGTTCTTTCGGAATAGCGATGGGTTCTTTGCTGTAATGTTAATCTTTTCCTCCTTACCTACAGTAGGGTTACCTCGTCGCATCGGTGGTTGTCTTGCTGTTGCTGGTGGTCGCGCCTCCATAAGGAGATCAGGTAAAAGATTACTGCAATTCTTTTCATTTTACTATTTATTCTTAACACTACACTTCTTATCCAACTTATAAATTTTTAATATTACCGTTCCTTTATGGTTTCAGGTCTCGGCCTTCCTCCTGCGTGGTTTTTGAAGCAAAGTAAATGCAACAGCTACAAGTTCCTGGTAAGCCTAGTTACACCATGGCTCTTTCTCTTTGTGGGGTTCCCTTGGAACCTTTGAGGGTTGGCGCAATGAGGCCTGTAACCCTTGCAGTTCAGTTTGTCTTGTTAACTGTTTGTTACTTTGGGTTAGTGGAAGAAACCCCTACACCGTGCGAGGGTGCTCCGGCTTTGGCCAATATTGAATATGTTAGTTCTCTTTTTGCTTTAGGTGCCTGTATTAAGTGAAAGAGACAGAAGGAAATCATGCCATTCTCTCCAATACTTGCAAAGGTCGAGGACTTGAAGTGTCGTTCAACCTTTTATTTACTTTGACTGTGAAAAACGCTAGGCTGTAAGCCCAGCAAAAGGGTTACGACCTCGACTTCTTATTTCTGTTGTAAATTTGAACGTACAGGGTTTTTTCCTTAAGTCCATGATATAAGATATTATTATTGTTTTTCTTTTCTGTAAATCTTGGTTTGTATTACAACATTGAAGTTTTATATATTTATTTATTTTATAAAATATAGTAATGGAGACTCGATAGTAGGATAATAATTTCAGCATTTACCTTTAATTTGCATCTTATGTTTATATAAATAAGAACAGGCTTATGACAGCCTTACTCTGTTGATTTTTAATACGTCCGTGAGTAATATATTGTCTTGGCTCCACAGTTGTTGATTTAGTTATATGTTTTGAATAAATAGGGTTAAACCCTAAATCGACAATAAAAGAATTACATACAGTCTCTTCTATTAAATTTATTGTTAATTAATTTGTAATACTTTTCTGTAAACTGTGGATTTATTAGTTAAGTTTTACATTACTTGTTAAGCTCGATAAGTCGAGCATTATACACTGTTTGATTATATCTTGTGTGATAATGTACTTGGTTTCTTTATCTGTAGTGTTCTTATAATTAAATGCTAATATTTTCTATACGAAGTTTATATATTTGACTTACTTTATTTTTAAAGATAAATAGTTATGTAGAAGAACTTTACTGCAGCATTCCTCTCAGAAGAACTTCCTTACCATTTTTCCCTTTTTCCCTAAAGAATTTCCTGAATATCATTTCACCTGAATGATTCCTCTCTGGAAAATATATGAGCTGCCTCAGCTCTATTCATTGGGTACTTTTAAAAGATTGCCTAGGTCTTTTTGGGTTATTTTGCATTTATTGAGCCACCTGTTCTGATCCCACTTTCTTGGGGGATCATGACCCCAAATGTAGGGAAGTTGCCACCTACAACTTAGGAAGTGTTTAAGGATGCTGCCACTTGTCTTTTTCCCTCCACCAGTTTGACCAGTAACCTCTTATTAACAGCTCTCCCAATGCTGTTGTCTCCACTTTTTATTTATTAATAATAAAATATTCAGAATTACATTCCACTTCTTTTGACTCTGCTGAGTCATCAGTTCCTACTTTACATTAAATTTAACATAATGTCTTAGGAAATGTAATTAAAATAATTAACATTATTTTACAAAATTGGGGTATGTGACATTCCAAACGTAAGCTGATGCTAATCCCCCTATATCAATCAATCCATCAACTTTTATTGGGAGTACCTTCAGAATCAATGATTTTGAAGGCACTCATAATATATTTATTAATGAGTGTTGATCAAGGTTGTGATATATAATGTCGTTTAGAAAATTTATGCCGAATTGAAATTTTATGTTGAAATTGCTTCGGAGGGTCATTAGAGGAATTTTGGGGTCTAAAATGGGCCTTCTAAGAAAAATAATAAAATAATAGTTAAAATAATAAAATAATATTTATTAATTTTTAAGGAAGAAAGAAAAAAACTACTTTTTGTGTTCGTATTTTCTACATATTTGCCTGTGTTTTTACTGAAATTTCAATCGGGAGAGCTCGTTCGATGCAAAATTTGATTCTGCATCTAACGAGTACCCACACTACATACTTTTGACCGACCCCGCTACCCCAAAAACCAGAAATACCTGAAAAATGTGATGATGACATCATCATCATGTTTTTCTAGTTATTTCTTTATTTTGGGGTAGCGAGGTCCTTTAAAGGTATGCAGTGTGGGTAATGTTGGATGCAAAATCAAATTCCGCATCCAACCAACTCTTACGATCGAAATTTGAGTAAAAACACAGGGAGATATGTCAAAAATATGAACAAAAAAGTAGTTTTTTTGTGACAAATATGTCAATTCAACCATTATGGTTGACTTATTTTATTGAAATCCTATTGGTTCTTGCATTCCAACTCAAAAGAACTTATTCTTGGCACGTTTTCTTATAAGGCCCATTTTAGACCCCAAATTTTCTCTAATGGTTTCTTTCCAACACATCTTTGCAAGACCTTGTCCCTTAATTAACTTAGTAGGTTTTATCTCTAAATCATATTCTTGAATCTTTGAAACCCACTTATTGTTGATTCTTAGACAATATTGTTGAGACATGACATCCTTGACAGCTGCATGGGGTACATACCCAATGATTTTGGAGTAACCTATATAAGTTCTGAAATGTTTAAGGGACTTGACAAGGGCATAAGCCTATTTCTCCATGGTGGTATACTTGAACTCTGAATGTTGCAAGGATCTACTCATAAAGGCTATAGGTTTCTCTTGTCCCTCCTTATTATTTTGAAGCAAAACACTAGCAATGGTGTCTCATGAGGCAAAGGAAAATATCTAAAATTCCATGGAATAATCTAGACTGATCAAGACCGGGGACTTGGATATGGCATCTTTGATAGACTTGAAAGAATATTTCCCTTCATCTGTCCACTCAAACTTAGCACCTTTCTTTAACAAATTTTGTAGAGGATTCATTAATTCTGCTAAATTTGGGATGAATCTCCTTATGAAATTGATCTGACCATTGAAAGACTGGAGAGCTTTAAGATTCTGAGGCAAGGGTACTTTCTTAATGGCTTCAACTCTCTTAGGATCAACCTTGACACCATCCTTAGAAATGATGTGTCCCAACAACTTACCTTCATCAACTCCAAATATTGACTTCGCGCGGTTCAAGGAAATACCATATTTCCGACATCTTATGAAAACCTGCCTAAGATGACTTATGTGGTCAGATCTTTCTTTTGAAAAAATAGTTAAGTCATCTTCATATATTTCAATTATTTTTCCCATAAGTTCTTTGAAGGAAAAATCTATGGAAATTGAACCCAGGTGATAGATAAATTGCACTCACAAAATTACTAATCAAACATGCAAATTTACACACAAAGGAGACTGAAATTGGAGCATAACACTAATCTGTATTGAATAAGTGTACAATAGCCAACCATATGAAGTCATAGGCTGCTGCAATAAATAATTACATGATATATTTGAATGCATAAGGATGCCATTCGAAATAGTCAAAAGCAGGCTTACTAAATCTAGTCAAATCCCCCATAGGTGCATAAAGCAATTTCCAAATCTGCCTAGGAGCTCACGAATTGGCAAAGTCAAGAAAGAAAGCTAATAGGTGATGGAAATCCAACTCATACATGATTTTATTAGGAGGAAATAATGGAGGATGATGAGGGAAAAAAACAAGTCAACTGCACCTAGTCTTACTTTCCCTTTTGCTATAAAACTCAGTAAAGTAGGAAATAAAGCAGAAAAAGTAGACATGCGCTAGGGAGGATCTGGAATAAAGTAGATATGCTAAATATGGATTCCAGGAGGTTTCCCAAGTGCTCAATGACTCAATTTTAGCAAGTTTGAATTCTAGGACAGGTGGAAGACAACTTGCATAGAGTGGAATATTGTAAACTAGGAAAATAAGACAAAAATGGATTAATTAATGTCTAAGGTAGCTAACTATGGGTTGATTATTCTAACACCCCCACTTAATCCTGAATTATGAGTAAATATCAAAAAACTATAGGGCCTAGAAACAAGGCTCAGTCACCCTTTACATACTGCATGTCCATTTAACCAAGGAAAGAGGCAAAAACCCAGTGGGAAAATCCTCCCTTAAACATGGACAGTAAAACAAAATTTGAAAATCTTGTCATCAATCATGCTTCACAGCATGATGAGCAATCCCCATCAGTGATTTCAAATCGCTGAATGTCTTCTCACAAAAAACTTTGGTGAAGATGTCAGCTACTTGTTCTGAAGATGCACAGAAGAGTAGGTGAATGGTGCCATCATGCACAAGCTATCTGATGTAGTGCATATGGATCTTGTTACCACATAAGTTGTACTTATTGGTTTTTTTATCAAGTGAGCTTGGTGAAATGGACATGGATAACTTGTTTGAACTTCAAAAGACCTTCAGAAGTACTTCTGGGAAGTGCTTGTTATATTATATCACATGTTCATACCCCATGGGGGAATTGTAATAAATGTTCTACCATGATAGTGTCTGTAAAAGAATCGGTCTCTTAGACTTTATTTGTCAATCCGATTAGCACAGGGTGTTTTTTAATTTTTTCAGTGTTTTTTATTAAATTTTAATTTTTCCAAAACTTAGGCTATTTTTTAATAGTTTAATTGGAAAATTTGATTTTGTAATAAAAGTGGGCCAAATAATTAGTTTCAGTCATGTAGGTGCTCATTTTCAAGCTAAGAGCACCATGTGAACCCATGGACCCACTATTTCCTAGTTTTGAGTGATTTTCCATCACTCGGGTAAGAAATCCCCAAAAAATCAATTATTGATTATTTTAATTAATAAATTGATGAATAATGGAGCAAAATCAGAATCATAGATTAGTGGATTCTCAGCCGATTTGATTGAAATCAGTCAAATTTGAACCATATTGACTGGATCTGAAAAATTCTTGATTGAAGGAGGTGATCAAATCAGATCCAGGGTTGATCTTCAATAGCCTTTATGGGGAATTGCACCCTCTCTCTCTCCTCCACACGTGTGGGCTCTCCTAGGCGCTCTGTGGACTGATGTGTTAGTTTATGGGTTGATGTGTCAGCTCAATCAAGCCCTTGATTGAAAAGTAGGATTAGTTTAGCTTCAGATCTACATTGATTGACTCTCCATTAGCTGATTTGATCTACCTCCTTGGGATTTGCACCCCCCTGGGATGGATCTCTTGGTTTTTGTATAAATCAAAGCACAAGCTGCCTCTTCCAATCTAGTTAGAACTTGGATTGAGGTGCTGTTGCTCTTGTATTGTATTGTTTATTATTCTAGAATAAAGAAGCTTTGGAGGCAATATCTATGGTGTAATGCTGTTCATGTGTGGATGGTGATTGTCAAATGCTTATGAAGTATAATCTGTTTTATTTATCACTGCTTTTGTTGGTTAATTGTTGGCCTTGAAGGAGAGAGATCCCTCATGTTAGGGTAAGAGTTTATTCTATTTTGATTTATGCTCTTACTACTGCTTGTTTAAGATCTATTGGATTTGTATCTATTTTAAGTTTAATTGCATGCTTTCCAATTATCTCTTTCAGCAGCACCTATGCTTTAACCATCTGTTTGTGCAAGGATTTCTAAGTTGCAGGTGATATCGCTTGTAGAAGAGGTTGAGCTGGTTTTCATATTCCTCATATTCAATATATTCTTAATGACATAGTCCCTCGGTGTTCCACCAAAGCAAACTCCAAAGCCTAACATTCCCAGGATTCCAACACTCTTTCTCTCTCTTCCTCCTTCAAAATATTAATTTCTCTTCAAATTGGTTACTTTTAAATAATCTTGTTGCTTAGATATGTCTCACAAAGTAAATTACATATAGATCTAGTTATTAATATCCTTTATTAAGTTTAGATCTCAGTTATGTTTTGCATATAAAGTCATATTTTAAGAGATCTAGCTGAAATTATCCTCTTTCTTGCAAGCATTTTAAAGAAAAATTGTAGCTTTCTTTTAAGGTAGTTTCCTTTGCTGTACTTCAAAGTTTCATATTCTATAATAAAATTTCACATCTCATTGGCTTCCCAAACATCAAGCCAAGATCCCAAGGAAAGCTTGCTTTCCTTGGTTCCTTTTTTTGCAAAATTAGATTACCCCAACTTAACAAATTTTTACTTAGTTTTTTTTCGGTAACTAGTGTGGTGACCCAAAAAAAATTTAAAGTGTGTTTGGGCATATTTGATTTTAATTTATCACTATTTTTTAGCAGGTCTAACAAAAAAGAGAGGGAGATTCTATCCAATTTTCAACTCTTGGACGAACCAGAGCTTCCCGGAAGCTTCCCCCACCGCCGTGTTTTGATTTTAGCTTGTTACAAGCTTGTTGTAAGCCTTTGGATCCCAAATAACAAGGGCCAAAGTGCATAAATTTCAATTTTCTGATATTGTAAATCACTGCTAATAAAAATAAAAGGTCCTTTCGAGCCTATTCACCATCCCCTTTGGGGGGATTTGCGTCTGTGTCAATTTTTTACTTTTTGTTCATCTCTTTTAAATATAGCATAGTTCTAATCTGCAGGGTAGTATAATTTGATTTATTATCATTTCCATATTCCATATATAAGATTTCAAAGTAATCTTAATACTTACCCCACGACTTCCTGATTGACCCGAAAGGGGAAAGAGATGCGTGGTAGGACTAATTAGAAAATTAACACTGTGTATCTTTGTTTTCCTTTTCATCAATTGTTTCATTAACTATAATAAAATTATCCCCTCCTTGATCCCCCGATTGAGATCCACTTGGATCAAAGGAGGTTCCTGGAGGGTTTTCTTTTTAACAAGAACACCTATCTGAAAATTTACTAAAATTGACAATACTTCGATGTGTATGCTCTGCACTTGGCTGCGGTTCGTCCGATTAGTCAAGCTGCATCAAAAGCACTTGAGTGAATAGAATAATTATGATTCACTCTCCCAAATTGACAAACCATCAGGTGAAAATCCAACACCTAGATCAAACCATTACGGTGGAAAAATACCCAAAGGAAGCAGGAACTCCTGAAAAGTGACCTCGGGGTGCCGATCTCTGTTACACCTACGAGTGCATTATGAACAATAGCCTTAGAGAATCCATTCAGCCCACATATTCCTTGCGGGTAGCTATGACGGTTTAGTTTTGGACATACTCCAAGTACTCTCGGGTATATCTGGAGTCCCCCCCTTTCACCTAATTTTAATCAACTCATATTTCACATTAACTTAAAATGTACCAAGAGGCAATCGCAAAACATTCACTCCAAGCACATGCAAGTACATTGATTATATTTTGACTCCATTTTAAGGCACTAGCTATTTTCTTGCTATATATATATGTATATATTGTGTCTCAGCATTGTACTTTTGTGCGCTCATTTTGTATCTTGTTATCTATGGTTGTTTATGGTTAAATTTCAAACTCTTAAGTAACTCATTCAATTTAACATCACCATACTAAATAATTTTTCCTTAGTAAATTAATAGGGTCTACACCCCTTGGATTCGTTAGGTGTTGAGCCTAAACAGAGGAGTCAAGAATAAGGTGATAGCCTTGACTTGAGACTTGCCCCTAAGGACACACCGAGTGGCTTGAAGATTTCTTCCACATGACCCAGGTGTGTGAAATTCGGAAACAGATCTCAACGTGTTTGGTTCTCTGTCTCTAAACTAGATCATTGCATATTTGAATGGTGCTTTAGTTATCAAAATAGATAATAGTTGAGAACTATGATTCGAAGCCACACTCACCAAGTAACCCTTACAACCATAAACATTGAGTTGGTGCATTTACAACTCCTCTGTACTCTGCTTCTGTAGATGAGAGTGCAATGGCACTCTGTTTCTTGCTCGACTAGCTGATTGGTCCTTCGACAAGCATGAACACAGATCTTGATGTTGACTTTCAATTTGTGCTGTCACCTGCCCAATCACTGTCAGTTAACCCAATCAAATCAAGATCAGATTTATCTTTGTAGAAGATCCCATGAGTTCTTGTTCCCTGAACAAAGTTAAGGATCCTTTTGGATGCTCTCCAATGGATCTCATGAGGCTTATCCATGTATCTTGAAGCCACACTTACTGCATAAGAAATATCAGTTCGAGTGTGTGTAAGGTACAGTAAACATCCAATCAGTTATCTATACAGTATACTATCTACCATAGGAGAATAACTTGCTTCTTCAAGCTTAATTCCTAAAAGGAAGGGAGTCTTTCTTGGCTTGCAATATTCCATGTTGAACTTGTTCAACAAATTCAAAGCATACTTGGACTGATGTGATTTTATTCCATGTTGGGATTGAGAAAAGGTCTCATTGTAGTCAATACCATGTACCTGTGAGTATCCCTTGGCACCAAGCTTGCCTTATATTTGAAAGGTGAACCTTCAGCAGCAAACTTAGTTTTGAAAACCCACTTACATTGAACTAGCTTCCTCCTTGGGGGAAGATCAACCAGCTCCCAAGTGTTGTTCTTCTAGAGTGAGCTGACTTCTTCTTTCATGGCTGCTTTCCATATTGGATCATGTGCTACATATTCATTTGTCTGTGGGTATGATTCAACCATCAGATAGCATTTCTTTGCAAACAAAGGGTCTTTCATGCTTAGGGCACTCTCAAACTAAGATCTAGTCCTCCTAGGATCACTAGGATTTCCAACTAGTTCCCTAGTTGCATGAATGGTATTTGATACCCATTTTGGTATTGTAGGAATGTTAGGATCTGCAATTAAATCATAATTATTAGGCATATCAGAATCAGCAAACTCGTTTGTCTCTTCACTTACATTCAATGGTTCTGGTGGTGAAGAAGACTCTCCAACTTCAACTACTGCTAAAGGATCTTCTTGGAATTCAACACTCCTTTCAATGAAGGATTTATTTGTGCTAAAATTGATATGCTTGTACCCTTTTGAATCTTTAGAGTACCCAACAAATAGACACTCTTGGCTTTGGGGCTGCAAATCCTTCCTCTTTTCTGTTGGAATTCTAGCCCAAGCCCTTGAGCCAAAAATCCTGAAGTGGGTCACATTTGGCTTGTGCCCACTCCTTGCTTTGAAAGGAGTCATACCATCAAGAAATTTATGAGGCACCCTATTCTGAATATAGGATGCACAGTTTATAGCTTTAGCCCAAAACTTTGGTGGCAAAGTCTTAGCCTCCAACATACAGGTTGCCATCTCTTTCAGTGATCTGTTCTTTCTCTCAGCAACACTATTTTGCTATGGTGTGTAAGGGATTGAATGATGCATATGAATACCTGCATCTTCACAATATTTAATGAACTCAGACTTGGCATACTCACCACCATTGTCAGATCTAAGGATCTTGAGTTTCCTCCCAGACTAGTTTACAACCAAAGCCTTAAAGACTTTGAAGAGGCCAAAAAATTCAAACTTATGCTTCAGGAAGTAAACCCAACAATACCTGGAAAAGTCATCTATGAAATTTAATGCATATTTGGCCTGAATCATTGACATATGAGGGAATGGACCAGCAACATCACTGTGGATCAACTCAAGAGGTGCAGAAGTTCTCTCATGACTAGCTCTCTCAAATTTATGCTCTAGGTGTTTTCCTAGGACACAACCTTCACAGAATCCCTTGGAAAACTTAATCTTTGGTAACCCTATGACCATTTATTTTTCATTTAGATAAAAAATATACTTATAGTTAAGATGGCCAAATATTTCATGTCAAAGCTTGCTTGCCTCATTAGCATGAATCAAAAGAGCAGAGGGGTTTGAGTAAGGTAGAAAATGTGAAAACTAGTATACCTTCAAAGTGTGATCTACAACTCCTTTTGCAATGACTTTACCACTCGAGATCTCCATGATCTCAACATCATCAGGGGAGAATATGACCTTCTTTGGAGATCCTGTGTGGGTCATCTGATACACTGAATAGAGGTTAGAGGCAAGGCATGGAACATATAATACATTGCTGAACTTACCATGGTCAAGATCAATCCTTCCTTTACCCAAACTGTCAGTGAGAGAGTCATCTCCCAGCACTATTGGTCGACCTTTCAAAATGGAAAGAGAGGAGAATGCCTCCTTGGTGGAAACCATATGTCTTGAAGCTCCAAAGTCTATGATGAAGCTAGGTGAGCTTGATGTGCCAGCAACCAATGCATGAACTCTCTCTTTGTCTTCTGAATTTGATCCTTCTTCCCTCTTCTTTGAGCTATCAGGAAGGGAGATGTTATTCTTCTCCAGGAGTTGGGTCAGCATGTTAATTTGCTTCTTCATGCAGGAGCTTTCAGGATGAAATCCCTTACTGTAGCATGCACACTTGCTCATTTCTCCTTTGTTCTTCTTCTGGAAGTTCTTCTTAGAGCCTTGGGGTTCCTCCTGAGACTTGTTCTTGTCTCTCTTCTACTCAGGTGGCTTCTTAGCTTTCTTATTGCCTTTTGAATCCACCCTTGAATATCCAGCAACCAAATCTTGGTCTTTGGAAGGTTTGATGGTGCCCATCATCACCAGTTTATCTTGTTCTTGTGTGAGGGATTCCATGAACTCTGCAAGCTTAGGCATCTTCTAGGCTCGAGCTGTCAACTTGGTGTCATGGAAGGTTGAAAAAAACACTGAATAGTCAGGGCCAAGCTTCGAGAGTATAGCCAAAACTATTTTCTCCTCCTTATTTTCAATTCCACACTGTTTTAGCTGCAAAACAAGGGCTTTAAACCTGGAAAAGTAGAGTTGCAGGGATTCGAAGCTGCTGGGACTCAAGATCAATTCATTCTTGATTTGATGTCCTCTCATCTCTTTTGTCTTACCAAAAATATCTACAAACTTCTCCCATACTTCATTTGGTGATGTCAATCCATCAAGATGGAAGAGGAGGTCTCTGGATATGCTCAGACACAAGAGACCATAAGCCTCATCCCTCCTGTTGTGCCATTTAATTTTCTCTGCAGCTGCATTGGGCTCTTCTTCAATTTCCATAGTCACCCAATAGAGAAATTTTTCTCTCAATAGTATCTCCGTCTCTATTTTCCATTCAAATAAATTAAATGGAGTCAAGATGATCTTCTGAGATTGATCCATAGCTCAAAAATTGTCCCTTCAGTCAGCAGATTAGCTCCCAGTCAAGATGTCAAACCTACAATAGAAATATGGAAGGAGATAAATTGATTTACAAAGGCTCTGATACCATGTGGAAATTGAACCCAGGTGATAGATCAATTGCATTCACAAAATTACTAATCAAACATGCAAATTTACACACAAAGGAGACTGAAATTGGAGCATGACACTAATCTGTATTGAATAAGTGTACAATAGACAACCATATGAATTCATAGGCTGCTACAATAAATAATTACATGAGAGATTTGAATGCATAAGGATTCCATTCGAAATAGTCAAAAGAAGGCTTACTAAATCTAGTCAAATCCCCCATAGGTGCATAAAGCAGTTTCCAGATTTGCCTAGGAGCTCACAAATTGGAATATTCAAGTAGGCTACATAATAGGTGATGGAAAGAAAAATAATACATGCTTTTATTAGGAGAAAATAATGGAGGATGATGAGGGAAAAAAACAAGTCAACTGCACCTAGTCTTACTTTCCCTTTTGCCATAAAACTCAGTAAAGCAGGCAATAAAGCAAAAAAAGTAGACATGCACTAGGGAGGTGTTGTTGCCTTTCACACACCTAGATCACGTGGGAGAAATATTCAAGCCACTTGGTGTGTCCATGGGGGAAAGTCTCGAGTCAAGGATGTCACCTTGTTCTTGACTCCTCCGTTTAGGCTCAACTCCTAACGAAGCCAAGGTGGGTAGACCCTATTAAGTTACTAAGGATGATTTCTCAGCTTTGAATATTTTAACTATAGACAATTAAAGATGACGAGATACGAAAATAAACACACGAAAGCACAAACCTGATACACAATATATATATATGAAGCAAAAATGACTAGTGCCTTAAAATGGAGTCAAATTAATAAGATCAATGTGCTTGCATGTGCTTGGAGTGAATGTTTTGCGATTGCATCTTGGTATGTTTTAAGTTAAAATTGAAGTATGAGTTGATTAAATTAGGAACAAGGGGGACTCCAGATATACCCGAGAGTACTTGGAGTATGTCCAAAACTAAACCTTCACGGCTACCTGCAAGGAATATGTGGGTTGAAATGGAGTCTCTCGGGATATTGTTCATAACGTACCCATTAGGGTGTGACAAAGATCAGTGCCCCAAGGTCACTTTTCAGAAGTTCTCGCTTCCTTTGGGTATTTTTCCACCGTAGAGGTTTGATCTAGGTGTTGGATTTTCACCTGATGGTTTGTCAATTGGGGAGAGTGAGTCCTAATTATGCTAGTCACCCAAGTGCTTTTGATATAGCTTGACTGATCAGATGAACTGCAGCCAAGTGTAGAGCATACACACTGGATTCTTGTAAATTTTAATAAGTTTTAAACTGAGTGTTCTTATTTAAAAGAAAACCCTCCAATAACCTCTTTTGATCCAAGTGGATCTCAATCGGGGAATCAAGGAGGGGTTAATTTTATAATTGCTGATAAACAAATGATAGAAAAAAGCAAACAGATACAAAATTCTCGTTTCTTAATTAATCCTACCATGAATCTCTTTCCCCTTTTGGGTCAATCGGGAAATCGTGGGGTAATTATTATTATTACTTCGAAATGTAAGATATGGAGTATAGAATTAATAAAAAAATCAAGTATACTACCCTGCAAATTAGATCAATACTAGTAAAAAGGAAATAAGCAGAAATCGACGAAAAGGGCACCGACGCAAATCCCCCCACGGGGGATGGGGAATGGGCTCGAAAGAGCCTATTCCAAAAATGATTTTATTCATTATTGGTTACAGAATCAGTGAACTAAAATTATCAGAAACTTCTTGATCCTTATATAGGCTGAAACCAATATTTTACAACTTTGGAAAAATTTTGAGTTTCTAGTGAAAAGGGAGACCCCTGGGGGGATTTGAGCACTCCTGAGGCCAATTCAGACAGCAGCTTCCTTTATTTTCTGTCAGACCTGATAAAATACAGCGAGCATGTTAGAATAAGAAACACCCAAAATCACTTTAAGAGTACCTTTGGATCATCCTACCTTATCTCAGAAAAAATGAAGTTAAGACAAGCTAAAACAAACGAAAGGGAACCAAGGAAAGCAAGCTTTCCTTGGGATCTTGGCTTGCTATTTGTGCAGAAAACAAAAATGCACTGATATTGCAGAATATTGAATTTTATAATAGCAAAAGAAAATCTAATGCATGTGATCTACAAGTTTCCTTTAAATTTTCATGCAAAAAAGACGATTTTCCTACAGCTAGATCTAGGATGCTTATGAAACTTTTTTAAGTGCAAGATATAGGATATGAGCTATGAAAAATCAGATCTATGTATATTTTACTTTGATGAAACATATCCAAATGAAATCACAGCTATGAACTGAAAAAGTAACCGGGTAAAGTGTTGATTTTGAGGGAGGAAGAAGAGGAGAAAAGTGTTGGTTTCCTTGAAGATCCACAGTAGAGCTTTCAGGTGGAATGCTGAGGGACTATGCCTTTGAAATGTTTTGAAGAGAATAAAGAAGCAAACTAGATCAGCATCCTCTCCAAAATATGAACCTACAACTCAGCTGAAATCAAAGAACTTTCGAAGAAACTTGTGAGATCCGATTAGTACATACAAAGAGATTCAAGATAACATGCATATAATCTTATAGGACATGCTAAATATAGATCTCTAAACATACATCAAATGAGAGTGACAGTCAATAAAATTATTGAACAACACCTTTCCTATCAAGATTGTAATAAGCTAATTACCAATATTAACCACAGATCTACAAGAAATTAGCAAAAAATGACCACAGATACAAGTTACCTCAGCAAAACAATGGCAATAATCATCCACACATATAACGGCACCACACTATATTGCCTGCAAAGATTTTATTTATTTCAAATGCATAATTACAACAATACAATAGCATCAGCACCTCAATCCTAATTCTAACTAACTTGGAAGAGGAGGCTGTGCCTGGATATATACAAAATACAAGCCATCTAGCCCAGGGGGGGCGCAATTCGTCATGGAATCAAGTGAAATCAACTGATGGAGAGTTCATCAATGCCTGATATATGTCTAATTGAGCCAGATCTGAGTCTCACTGAGTACAACTGTCAATCGGAGAGCTGATCTGACTGACACCTCAACCTGTTCACTGAAGCATCCAACAAAACTCATCGAGATGAGCCAAAACGTGTTGAGAAGAGAGGGAGGGTGAAATTCCCCATAAAGGATGCTCAAGATCAACTCTAGATCTGATTTGATCACCTTCTTCAGTCAAGGATTTGTCAGATCCAATCAATCTACTTCAGATCTGACTGATTTCAATCAAATCGGCTGAGAATCCATTGATTTATGATTTTGTATTTGCTCCATTATTCATCAATTTATTAATTAAAATAATCAAT
>LPNX010998894.1:73912-96241 GCA_001517045.1 Pseudotsuga menziesii
ATATCAATCGTTTATTCAACAACCAATAATAACCAAGGGAAAAAACACCCTAGGCTGATCGGATTGACAAATAAAGTCTAAGAGACCGAGTCTTTTACAGACACTATCATGCTATAAAATTTATTACAATTCCCCCATGGGGTATGAACATGTGATATAGTACAACAAGCACTTCACAGAAGTACTTCCATAGGTCCTATGAAGTCCGAACAAGTTATCCCTATCCGGATCACCAGGCTCACTTGATAAAAAACCACTAAGTACAACTCAGGTGGTAACATTTTGGCTCCAACTGTGGGACGTGTGCTTGATCTGGTCTTTGAGGCAAGGAGAGGATATGAGAACACCAGAATATCTGGTTGATATACGCTGTAAAAACATCTCATCTTGACAAGAAAAACCTCAGTAGCACAAGTTTTATAAAAAACCAAATGAACCATTAAGCTGATTTATTTAAACAAAATAAATGTAACTAGCTAAAAGAAGCAAAGTTTTATTATCACTAAGTATAAAATAGAAATGTAGAAAGTAAATGCTCTCTTTCAAGGAGCTTATTTTCCTACTCTAAGCATGATATAAAAAGGGTTAAGTGTAATCAGAAATCCAATGTAACCACCTAAGAATTTTATTAATATAAAAAAAATTTCCTTGTCTTTGGTTACCAGCCAAAGTAAGTATACTTTATTTAGAAAATGCAAACCTGCGTGATGATCCAAAAGGGGAGGGATGGATGGGAAATCATAGGCATGAACAATGTCGTCAAACTTCCTCCCAAATTGGTAAGTGCTTGCGCAGGCTGCTTCTATCCATGACTGGATAGGGTTGATGTACAAATTGGAATGATGAGGTAGATTGACTACACCATCATACTGATCATCAAGGCTTACCAGATGATAATTCACTATATAAGCCCCAAGCAGCTCCAAGTCATGAGGAAACTCTATATGTGAAGATGATAGTTGAGACTGATATTCTAATAACTGCATCACATCTATCTTTTCACAAAACTGCTTCTCCATGTCTTCATTACTGATACCCTTGTGCAGCTCTGCATGATATGACTCTGAATGATCATATAAGAGTTTTGAATGTTGTTTTTCCATACTAGGATTTTCCAAGGTCTCCAGATTCATGCTTCCCTCTATGGAAGTATAGTATATTGGACTTCCACAAATCTCCAAACAGACACTCCCCTTGCTGGATATAGCATAGATAGGATTCTTAATAAGATATCCACAAAAATCCCAATAGTCATCACCATCATCTATGTTAAATGTGATGGATTCCCCATTGCTGATATCAAGTTCCGATATCGAGTTCTCTTTATTTGCATTACTGATATCGATATATGTCTTAGAATGATCATGTGGATAAACTGCATGCTCCTTTTTCATATCAAAGTTTCCCAAGGCCACATGGTCCATGCTCTCTTCTTTGGATATGCCATCAACAAAACCATCAAAAGTTTCTGGTTCATTATTTTCCTCTTTATTCATGTCATAGAATGGATTTTCCATGAATGTCCAGGACTCCTCATCAACATCTTTGTCGGGGATAAGGGAGTCTTCGTCACTTGTATCATGCTCCAAGCTATACTTTTCCTCATTTTCATACTCATCTTCTTTAGAGAAAAGTTCACAAGGTAGTAAACCTTCCAGACTGTCATCATTATATGGAGAACACATAGGAGTCCCATCATGTATACTACAGTTTTCCTCATAAGTTTCACTATAAGATTCTGCAATAATTTCATCCTCAGGATTGTACTGTTTAGATGGTGACAAAGGGTAGGCCTGGCCTACCATGTATATATGACCAAGCTCGCTTGAATTTGTTTCTTTATTACTGACATGCGCCATCCCATGTTCTATAACCTGGTTTGCTATGTAGCAAGTGATTTCTGGGTGGAATTTCTCACAAGGTCTACACCATGGAATTAATTCATCTACCAGGTTAGTTGAGTCTAACTGGTTTGGAATCCTAGGCTCTTGCTGAGGAAACTTCCTTTGATATACTTGATTCTGTTTTGGTTGAAAATTCCTAGGTCCATTATTTCTCTCCAATGTAACTATTCTGTTCTGAATTTTATTCAATTGCTCAGATTGGTTTGTCATGAATTTTTCCAACAGGCTAGTTACCTTTTCCATGGGGTCTTTAGAGGTTTCCTTTTCCTCTAATTCAATGGCCTTTCCCTTCTCTTTGTTGTACGAAGTGTTTCCCCTAGTGTAACCTGGAATGTTGGATTTGCCTGAAGATTGCATATCTTTCTATTTTCTCAGCCAGATCTTGAGCAGTTTTTAGATCCACTGGATATTTATCCCTTAATTGGTATCTCAAATCATCAGTGAAAGCTTTGATTTAATATATGAGGATGGAGGCATCCTTTGGCTTGATTTCGTTAGGGAGGTCCGCAACCACACGCCTGAACTTGGTATTAAATTCATCCATGGTTTCATTCTCCATCTTCTTTATGTTATGAAGGGCATCAAGCAAATGTCTTGGTTCTTTATTTTCTCCCCATTTCTTCTTAAAACCTGCTAGGAATTCATTAAGGGTTTTATATGAATCATCACCAAGGTTTTCAAACCATTCCGCAGCATCATCCTCTAAGGATAAAGCAAAGAGCTTCATTTTGATATCTTCATGGTTAGAGGCAACATTATCGCAGTAACTGACTAGGTGCCTTTCAAACTTTCGGAGATGAGCCTTGGCAGTGGTAGCATTATTACCCTGACATATGGGGAGCTTCTTGATCACATCATTCGGAATGTAATGAGGACTACCTGCTATCTGAGAAAATTCCAGGGGTTTGTAAAATTCCATCATTTCTTGATATTAGTGAACATGACTCTCTACAAATATGTGATGGATATCTGAGAGGGATGGGTCTCCTAAATATTGAAGGTTTCTACGAGAAGTCTGCCTATTCAATCTTTCCCTAATAAAAATTTAGGGATCAGGGAGAGGATTGAATAATTGTCAGCGGTTTCTTCAGGTAGAAATTCTTGAAGGGATGTTAGACAGTGGAGTCGCCAGATGGATCGAGTTTTAATTTTTATGTTTTTTAAAGACTAGATCAATCAAATTTTTTAATCTTTTTAGTTGTTTAGAAAAACGTTAAGCTAAGTCATACTCGGGAATAAAAATATTTATCCCCGGCAACGACGCCAAAAAGTGTTGCCACCTTTCACACACCTGGATCATGTGGCAGAAATCTTCAAGCCACTCGGTATGTCCTTGGGGGAAAGTCTCGAGTCAAGGCTGTCACCTTGTTCTTGATTCCTCCGTTTAGGCTCAACTCCTAAAGAAGCCAAGGGGGGTAGACCCTATTAAGTTACTAAGGATGATTTCTTAGTGTGATGATGTTAAACTGAATCAGTTACTTAGGAGTTTGAATATTTTAACTATAGGCAATTAAAGATGACAAGATACGAAAATAAACACACAAAAGCACAAAGCTGATACACAATATATATATGAAGAAAAAATGACCAGTGCCTTAAAATGGAGTCAAATTAATAAGATCAATGTGATTGCATGTGCTTGGAGTGAATTTTTTTCGATTGCATATTGGTATGTTTTAAGTTAAAATTGAAGTATGAGTTGATTAAATTAGGCACAGGGGGGACTCCAGATATACCCGAGAGTACTTGGAGTATGTCCAAAACTAAACCTTCATGGCTACCTACAAGGAATATGTGGGTTGAAATAGAGTCTCTAGGGATATTGTTTGTAATGCACCCATTAGGGTGTGACAGAGATCGGTGCCCCAAGGTCACTTTTCAGAATTTCCCGCTTCCTTTGGGTATTTTTCCACCATAGAGGTTTGATCTAGGTGTTGGATTTTCAACTGATTGTTTGTCAATTGGGGAGAGTGATTCCTAATTATGCTATTCACCCAAGCGCTTTTGATACATCTTGAGTGATTGGATGAACTGCAGCCAAATGTAGAGCATACACAATGGAGTCTTGTAAATTTTAATAAGTTTTAAACTGAGTGTTCTTGTTTAAAAGAAAACCCTCCAAGAACCTCTTTCGATATAAGTGGATCTCAATCATGGAATCGAGGAGGGGTTAATTTTATAATTGCTGATAAACAAATTATAGAAAAAATCAAACAGATACAAAATTCTCGTTTCTTAATTAATCCTACCACGAATCTCTTTCCCCTTTCGGGTCAATCGGAAAATTGTGGGGTAAGTATTATGATTACTTCAAAATGTAATATATGGAGTATGGAATTAATAAAAAAATCAAGTATACTACCCTGCAAATTATATCAATACTAGTAAAAAGGAAATAAGAAGAAAGCGACGAAAAGGGCACCGACGCAAATCCCCCCAGGGGGGATGGGGAATGGGCTTGAAAGAGCCTATTCCAAAAATGATTTTATTTATTATTGGTTACAGAATTAGTGAACTAAAATTATCAAAAACTTCTTGGTCCTTATACAGGCTGAAACCAAGATTTTACAACTTTGGAAAAATTTTGAGTTTCTAGTGAAAAGGGAGACCCCTGGGGGGATTTGAGCGCTCCTGAGGCCACTTCGGATAGAAGATTACTTTATTTCCTATCAAAAATGATAAAATATAGTGATAATGTTAGAACAAAAAATTCCCAAAAGCACTTTAAGAGTACCTTTGGATCAGCATACCTTATCTCGGAAAAAATGAAGTTAAGACTAGCTAAAACAAACGAAAGGGAACCAAGGAAAGCAAGTTTTCCTTGGGATCTTGTCTTGCTGTTTGTGCAGCCAATAAAAATGCACTGATATTGCATAATATTGAATTTTATAACAGCTAAAGGAAATCTAATGCATGTGATCTACAAGTTTCCTTTAAATTTTCATGCAAAAAAGACGATTTTCCTATAGCTAGATCTAGGATGCTTATGAAACTTTTTTAAGTGCAAGATCTAGGATATGAGCTATGAAAAATCATATCTATGTATATTTTACTTTTATGAAATAGATCCAAATGAAATCACAGCTATGAACTGAAAAATTAACTGGGTAAAGTGTTGATTTTGAGGGAGGAAGAAGAGGAGAAAAGTGCTGGTTTCCTTGAAGATCTGCAGTAGAGCTTTCAAGTGGAATGCTGAGGGACTAATCCTTTGAAATGTTTTAAAGAGAATGAAGAAGCAAACTAGATCAGCATCCTCTCTAAAGTATGAACCTGCAACTCATCTTAAATCAAAGAACTTGCCAAGAAACTTGTGAGATCCAATTAGTACATACAAAGAGATTCAAGATAACATGCATATAAGCTTATAGGAAATGATAAATCTAGATCTATAAACATGCATCAAAGGAGAGTGACAATCAATAAACTTATTGAACAAAACTTTTCCTATCAATATTGTAATAAGCTAATTACCAATCTTAACCACAGATCTACAAGAAATTAGCAAAAAATGACCACAGATATAGGTAACCTCAGTAAAACAATGGCAATAATCATCCATGCATATAATGGCACCATTCCATATTGCCTCCAAATCTTTTATTTATTTCAAATGCAGAATTACAACAATACAATAGCAGCAGCACCTCAATACTAGTTCTAACTAACTTGGAAGAGGATGTTGTTCCTGGATGTATACAAAATACAGGCCATCTAGCCCAGGAGGGGCACAATTCCTCATGGAATCAAGTGAAATCAACTAATGGAGAGTTCATCAATGCTTGATCTGTGTCTAATTGAGCCAGATTTGAGTCTCACTGAGTACAACTGTCAATCGAAGAGCTGATCTGACTGACACCTCAACCTGTTCACTGAAGCATCCACCAAAACTCATCCAGATGAGCCAAAACGTGTTGAGGAGAGAGGGAGGGAAAAATTCACCATAAAGGATGCTCAAGATCAACTCTAGATCTGATTTGATCACCTCCTTCAGTCAAGGATTTGTCAGATCCAGTCAATCTGCTTCAGATCTAACTGATTTCAATCAAATCGGCTGAGAATCCATTGATTTATGATTTTGGATTTGCTCCATTATTAACCAATTTATTAATTAAAATAATCAATAATTGATTTTTGGGTCTTTCTGACCTGAGTTATGGAAAATCACTAAAAACTAGGAAACAGTGGGTCCATGGGTTTACATGGTGCTCTTAGCTTGAAAATGAGCACCTACATGACTAAAACTGATTATTTGGCCCACTTTTATTACAAAATCAATTTTTCCAATTAAACTATTAAAAAATAGCCTAATTTTTGGAAAAATTAAATTTTAATAAAAAACACTAAAAAAACTAAAAAATTGAAAAATTGAAAAACACCTAGGGGGACTTAGACATGTTCATATGACTCAAAAATGATGTCTAGCATGTTTATACATTGACACATAGAATCTAATAACCTCAATAGGCCTAAATGCCAAGCCAACCACCCCAACTTTGGAGGTATGGAGTGAAAAAATCAGAAATTATCTGTCGTTTATTCAACAACCAATAATAACCAAGGGAAAAAACACCCTGGGCTGATCGGATTGACAAATAAAGTCTAAGAGACTGAGTCTTTTACAGACACTATCATGCTAGAACATTTATTACAATTCCCCCATGGGGTATGAACATGTGATATAGTACAACAAGCACTTCACAAAAGTACTTCCATAGGTCCTATTAAGTCCGAACAAGTTATCCCTGTCCGGTTCACTAGGCTCACTTGATAAAAAACCACTAAGTACAACTTAGGTGGTAACAGGAAGATTTGGAATAAAGTAGACATGCTAAATATGGATTCCAGGAGGTTTCCCAAGTGCTCCATGACTTAGTTTTAGCAATTTTGACTTGTAGGACATGTGGAAGACAACTTGCATAGAGTGGAATATTGGAAACTAGGCAAATAAGACAAAAATGGATTAATTAATGTCTAAGGTAGCTAAATATGGGTTGATTATTCTAACAAAATCCATGGCTCTTTGGAAGGTGGCACCATCATTCAATAAGCCAAAAGGAATTCTCAAAAAATTATAGGTACCCGAAGGTTTCGTGAATGGGTGAATAAGTTGGTTTCCAAAGTTTTCTCATTAAGTTATTTCCAAGTTGGTAAAGAAGAGAAGTTAAAGGAATTTTAGGTAAAAAGAGAAATAAATTTTTCACAAATGGGGCAAAATTTTTTTATTAACTTTTGAATGAAATTTATAAAATGGGTTTTATAAACCTATTATTTTATTTATATTCAAACTTATATAGTTTTGGATATTTTTTCCAAAGTAAAAAAGCGGCTTCTTATTCACCAAACCAAGTCTTAATGAAGGTTTAAGCGCTAAACAATATTTATTACCTTTCTTAAGGTATAATCAAACCACTAGCACATATAATAATCCAATGGCTAGTGTAAAAAGTGAAAACTCATAAACAGGTATTAGTGTTTCCGGAGAGTAAAGTTGTGAGGTGGTTAAATTGGAAAGGTGGTAGCGGAATTTAAACCACTTTCCACGTGGTAACTTTTGATGAATTTCACAGAGAAAAATGGTTTAAGAAAAACAACTCAGTGAAGGCTCCAAAATAGACCATTATGTAAAGTTGGATTGGTTTTTAAAAAATTATTTCATTTGTGTGCTACGTGCGAAAGGAAGGAAACAATCTGCCATATTTCCAACGTCAACTTTTACATGTTTACAGTCACAGGGAAAATAATGAAGATAAAGAATCTGATCAAGGAGATGGAAATTGATTTTAATAGAGCAAGAAAAGGGAATCCACCACTCAAAAATGTATAAGGGAAGCCCAAAAAGAACATCATCTAAGAATAGTTCCATAAATATATACAGTGAGAGCATTCGTGAAGGTATTGGTATGTGTTTAAAGTCTTACAAATAGAATTTACAGTGGAGAGTGTGCCAAAGCTTGGGATTATTCAAGTGTTTGGAGACACTATTAACAAATATGGCTACCTTGATCAATCAATTCATGGGATTTCTCTTACAATAGATGATCTTACAAGGATAGATGCTATATGTTCTTTATTTATGAATTACAGTTAAACAATTCAAGGTTTAGAAGCAACATAGCATATTCTTTTTGAAAATGATTGTTTTAGTCATTTTGTTCAACGACCTGTTTCCAGCAAACAAAGAAGAATTTTCAAAAATTGAAAGAGGTTTTTCATAATAACATTATTATATACAATAACATATCTTAGTGTTTACCCAAGTGCTACAGATTTGGAGCAGAAAAGTCATCTTTAGAGGGAAAATGTTCAGATTTCAAAATGACTGTTCTAGTCATCAAATTAAAATAATTTTTTACATCAAATTAAGATGAATTTTGAGAAAGTGAAAGAGTATTTTATTCAAAACATACCTATCCACAATAAACTCTTTCATTTTTTACACAGGTGCTATGGTTTAGCAGAAACAAAGTCAGTTGTACAGGCCATTTTTCATGTTTTCCAAAGGACTATTTCAGCCATCAAATTCAAAGAATTTTTTTGGACAAATGGAATTTAATTTTACAAAAATGAGAGAGGTTTTTATTCCTAACAGTAATATAATAAAAAACCTCCTTTATGTTTTACACAGTAATCACAGGTGGGGATAATTTAAAATATCTTCACAAGTCATTTTTCCAGAAATCTACAATTTTATTATTTGTGTCATCATCTTAAAAGGAATATTTCAAGGATATTGAGATGATTTTTGAGAAATGAAGACATGGGTTTTGTTGGGAACATGTCCAATTATAAAAACCTCTCCCATATTTCACACAGCTATCACCATTATATATATGCAGAAGAAACGTTATTGTAACTGTTTCTATTTTTAGAGTTCATTTAGGTTTTGAATTCAAAGTTAGGTAGAGGTTATTCTTATATACATTAAAATGTAATTGATAGTTTGGGGGCGGGGATTTTTTTTCAAGAGTGGAGATTCTCTACATTGTAATGGCTTCAATGTTTTAGTAGATGAATGAATTTTGCATAGGAGGAATGTAAAACCATTTTCATGTCAGAGATGCTTGTGCCATCTTTTTCTTCAGTGAGTAATTTCTTTATGTGATTGTTTATCCTGTTTCCCACTCCATTTTGTATTTGCTTTCATTCTTGAGAATTAGTGTTTATGGGCCAGAATTCATCGTGCATGCTCTAGGTCTATTGTTCAAGCATTTTAAAAATATTTTCTTCTAAAGTCTTGCAGAATTCACCCTAGTTAGGTGCTCTGTTTGATGGAATGTCTCCCTTTGTCTACTAATCAACCTGCTAATACCTCAAGACTGAGGAAATGGTGCCTACCTTGCCTCTGATCATAAACCTTCAAAAACTTACCTCCTGCAACCTATTTCATATCTGATTGTTGACTCCATTGCCCAATGGTCTCCTTCATGACTGTCTTACCAAGTCTTTAAAAAAAAACTTGTCCTATTTGTCCCATCAAAAATCTGACCTTCTGATTGTCTTTGATTGAATATCTTGAGTATAAAAACTTTGTAAATAGTGAGATATCCCTCTCTGACTATATTAGGTCAAAAATACATTCTAAAGTGGTTTTTGTTGTTACCTTGGGATCTACCTTTCACAACCTGGGTACATTCTGAGTGCTAACAGGAAGAATATTCGTTTGTAATGAAAGATATGAGTATCATTGACAATTTGAAAGCCTCTATTTTTTATTTGGATGAAAATTTTACAAGTTATAGCTTTTATTGGCTTAGGAGAGACTATATAAAAATCATTAGCCACTAGAAAGGGGTGCTTTCAGTAGATTAGAGAGAGAAACAAGAAAGGTTTTAACCACTGAAAGCGAGTGGTGAGAAGCATTGGGAAAAGTACATTTGATGGCTTAGGTGAGGCTCAAGATGTCTCATTAGTGTAGAAGGAGCAAGTCGATGAAGTCGAATTGAACGAAGGCCGACTTAGTCGATTAGCCGACTAAGTTGACGAGCCGACTAAGTCGATGGGCCGACTTAGTCGATCAGCCGACTAAGTCGTTCGGCCGACTAAACTAGAAAGATTAGGTCAGGTAACTAACAGTCGTGTCAGTTCACTGAATCGACAGGTAGTTATTTTGTAACTATTTGTAAATTGTATATATTAGGCTGTTGAGCCAAGCAAGAAATCAGTTCAGTTCTCTGCCTTGTATGAACTCATTACATTAATATAATCTGTTATCCTATCTGTTCTTGTCTTTTGTTTCTGAGTTATAGTTATGTTTTAGTATGTATTATTAGTAACCTTATGTGATCTGTGAGATTACAACATTGGTTTTGTTTTCGGTAGTACATGTCTAAAATATATGCTCACATATGATACCAGAGCAGGAGATCAAGGACTGGTGGGACCGTAAAGTTGCGAACTACTTGCAAAATTACGCAAGAAGAAACAGATTAACAGTCACTGAATCCAAAGCCATATTTTTCACAGAGACCCATGAAAAATTCGTCGAATCAGTGCCACAACTCCTGAAGCAGCTTCTGGATGAGAAAGACGGACGCGACTAAAGAAGAACAGTTGCTAGCCAAACTGATCCGAGGAGGTCATACAAATTTGTCAGAGTGGTTGGAGAAAATCACCGACGACTTCTGTGAGGAGCAAGCGGTCGAAGACAGGACATCAGTGGAAACTGTCAAAGCAAAATTCTACACAGATTTCACCAAAAAATTCTTGTGCTCCTTGCCGACCTTGCTGTTCAAATTCTTGATAGAGAATAGAGCAGGCCACATCGTCGAACCTAGACCACCACTGTGCGAACAGCCACCAAACACCAATTGGACGGACAAGCAAAGGAAGTGGGATAGATTTATCGAAGAAAGGGAGTGGGAATAATTCCTAAGCAAGTGACTCAAACTATCTGGGCTTTCTAAAAGCGTCGGGTAGGCTATGGGGGGGTAGCTGGTCCTATGTCGGAGGTAGAGTATAGTGAATCCTAGTAGACCTAAAGAGGATAGCCATCACCAGTAATGAAAATTCGACCATAGAAAACCTAAAAGAAAATAGTACTATATGAAAGTATGTCGGACATTCAGAAACAAGAAAGGGACAAGAGACATCAGAGAAGGGAAGCAAGACCGAAAAGAGCCGTCGGGCTGCACAGAGAACAAAACCCTAGGGAGAACGACCGTGAAGAGAATCCGCCAGAGTTGGGTCATGACCGACAGGAAGAGGGCATAGAAAAAGAGGTGTCCCCTACAGAGGAAGAAGTATGGATAGAGCAGCCAGAAGCTCTCCACTTAAAATCTCCCGATGAAGGAACGACCCTTTCCCCATTAAATCCACATACCAGAATACACATTATTGTCGAAGACGACCTCCGACTAAGAGCTGGTGACTATAGTATCTGGAGTCGACTAGGCAATGACACGTACACTAGACGACATCTTGTCATATGTCGACCATTTGAAGGGAACTGGGTGATGATTCAAGCAGCACCCTCCCTCTGAAGTATCCACTTGCTCTTATCGAAACATGAAGGAGCACCCCCCCTGCCAAGCACAGCTTTAGAAGAAATCAAAGAATCAGCCCTACGCACACAAAATTGCAGTGGATCATCGACAGTAGAAATCCACAACAACCCACTATATGTCGAGGAAGAATCAACCACCGATGGGAGCACAAGTTCCGTCGACCAAAACCCCACAGGCCTGACTATATCAATAACCCCATCACTTTCATAACCACCCACACCTCTGACCCCGCTGACTTCTGAGAGCAGTGAAAGTGATTCATACATGGGTCATGGATCAGCTCACATTCCTCTCTACGAGGGGGATGAAGACCCCAGATGACATTGGTTCATCTGCAAGTCAACCTGGGAAGCCAATCAGGTGACGGATGAAGACCGACAAATGGCTCAGTTCACGGGGGCCTTACGGAAAAGGGCCCTGACCTGGTACATGACCTTTTCAGAAAGGAAACCCAGAGCGACAAAAGATGAGATCAAGGCGCAGTTCTTATCATTCTTCAAAACCCCAGATGCTAAGCACCTGGCCACCAAAAAGATCAAAACAACACAGCAAAAGCCAGGGGATATAGTCCGCGACTACGACAAACGTTGGAAGGACCTATTAAGACAACTAGATTATGTTATTGATGAACAACTACTAATTCAATGGTTCCTTGCAGGATTATCACAGAAAGTACGTCGACATATTAGTCTGGAAATGTTTAAGACATATGAATATGTGCTGACCAAAGCTCTGCAGGTGGAAATGGACGAAGACATACCTGCGTATCCGATGGACCACAGATTAGAGGAACAACTGGAGAACGTGTAGAATTATTTGAAAGAGATAACCCTCAAGAATCAGGAAATCTAGTGTACCACCTGCTCGACGGTCGGTCATTCGAAAGATAATTGTCGATAGCAATATAGCCGACAAGATGTCCTCTTTGTACAAAACAAATCATTTTGCGATATTTGCCAGGAACATGGCGATAATTCTACGAAAGATTGTCCATTTAACATGAAGAATGGAAAAGATTCCTGGTGCACCATCTGTGAGACTAAAAGTCACAACACAGCCAACTGTCAGTTAAACCTGGAAAGCAGACTGAACTATCAGTCGGTTTATCAAACGAATGCAGTAGCACAACACAATGAGCCAAATAATACCAATGACCAGAATGGGAAAAGATATGAAGGCCGACGATATGAGCACCGGTACGACGATCGATGCCAAGGGTATAGAGGACGAGGGTGATTCGTCGAGAATCACGACATATGACCACTTCGATCCACCCAGTGCTTTATATGTCATAAAGAAGGGCACCGATACGCAGACTCTCCATACAAGGACAGGATTGATCTTAAATTCTGTAACCATTGTGGAGTAGGTGATCACTCTCTAGAGGATTGTCCTACCATGATAGAGAAAATCAATAATAATAAAAATGTTAATGTCTTGTCTTGTGTACAAAAGCATGATCTATTAACTACGAAAAATATGCATATTGTCACTCGCCAAGGCACAAAAACAGGCCCTGATAATCCTCAAATTAGTAAGATTCAAAATGCAAATGGTTATCCTGACCCTACAAAGGAGAAACAAACATATCACGAAGCCACACACATATTCCAGGATATTGCACTCCAAGAAAGCATCGTTAATAGTCGACCCAACAGAATACATCAAATCATCCAACTGGTTCAAAGCGACAAATAAGTCTCTCAGTTTATAGACTTATTGCATGACATAAAACACACTAACCCTGAAAAGCAAACCAAAAATATCTACAGCCTGAACCAAAAAGACAAAAATGATGTCGGCCCCCTTGTCGACCTGGAAATCGAAGGCTATCACGTTCGCCAAGTTGTGCTCGATTTCGGGTCTCAGGTAAATATCATGACTTGAGATACATGGGAAAAGATGGGAAGACCTCGACTCTATGAATCAGGCATCTACCTAAAACTCGCCGACCAAGGTCTCATTGAACCCATTGGGGTTTGGAAAGATTTCGAAACGACCATCAAAGGAATCTCTACCAAGGTTGATTTCGAAATTATTGACCCAAAAGAAGGATCTAGCTCCTTCCGAGCACTAGTCGGTCGACCTTGGGGACGAAAGATGAAAGCATCCATATCCTTAGATAAAGAACAAATCAAACTAAAAGGAAATGGTCAAAAATTCATTGTACCCATTAATCCATCCCAAGGACAACCTTGGATAGAACCGATTGATGAGGAAGTCGATGTCAGACAGCTTTACCAGATTCATAACAATACAGACTATACCGAGCCAAATATCTATGGGGAGCTTCACTTAGGTAACTAAGACTCCATTGGTTATAATTTAGATGTTGAATTATATGACTGGGAAATGGAAAATTACGAAACACAAGCAAGAGGGTGCTGGACCATCCAAAAAGTACAGAAAAAAACCCACCCGACAGTGCTTCATTGTATCCATTATCCCAAAAATATTTGAAAAGAAAGTCAGGGAATGACCTACCTTACAACCAACCAGCTTACACACTACACAAATACCTAGGTATAAGGAGAGGAATTCCCCAGTCATGCACATTGAACAAGTATCTAAAAATATTGGAGAACATGGCAGACTTCAAATCTTAGTGGAAACATTTACAGGTCAAGCAGCTAGGTGGTGGGACACCCATCAGACAAAATTGCAGAGCTGGCCATCTGCTTCCACTTTCTTTGTTGAACGGTTTGGTGGTAAAAAGTTAACCCAGGGAGCTCAAATACCTATATTTATCCAAGGTCAAAACCCAGAAGAACACATCCATCTTTGTGAAAAGGAGTGGAGAAGACTTGGATATAAAGATGAGAGAGTCTGGCCCCATTTGTTCCCTTCAACCCTAGCCGACTTACCCAATAAATGGTATAAGATGGAGGAAGCTAGAGGTGAAGCCTTCTTGTGGCATGAAATTAATGAAAATTTTATTAAGGACTTCCAGTTCATACCTCAAAATGAAAAATTGGCTGGGACAACACAACAAATCAAACAATTTCTCCAACTGACAGAAAAACAACCTTCCCAAAACCATCGACAGATCAAGAACTGTAACAATATACAAACTAAATCTACATGACAGTCAACACGTTTACACCTAGAAAATGAACACACAGAAGGTAAGAGCTTCATATGGAATACCAACCACATTGAATCAACCAAACCGATCTACTCAATCTTTAAAGTCGAGACCACTGACAAACCAGACCTTGACAGAATGACTGTAGCCGACTTCCCTGCTACATTCTCACAGTTCAAAGAAGGAATTCAGCCGATCAATGAAGCTAAAGCACTAGAGTGGCTAGATGCCAAAGTGAAAACTAAGGAGGTCAACATTTCAAATGATAACCGACCAAAAATAGCCAAGATTGGTGACTACTGGAATGAACAACACACCACCGAAATAGTGAACTTACTTAGATAATTCTAGGATGTCTTTGCAAGGGACTATAAAGAATTAAAAGGCTTGGTACAAGAGATGGGAGAAATGAAAATAGACACTAAACCTGATGTCTGACCTGTTAAGAAAAGACCTTATAAACTAGCTCACAAGTACAAGGAGATAGTTAAAAAGGAAATTGATAACATGTTAGCAGCAGGGATCATTTACCCCATTGACCAGTCTGAATGGGCAAGTCCAATGGTCATCCAACCCAAGAAACATGACCCGACAAGCTTAATAATTTGTGTCGAGTTTAGAGAACTCAAAAAAGTAACATTAACAGATCCATTACCAACCCCCCAAGTAGATAAACCCTCGAATTCCATACCACCAACCACAGACCCACCCTCCACCGCTGCAGATACACAGGAGAAAGTGACCGACACACAAAAGAAGAAGAAAGAACATCATCCACCGACGTCTAGCCTATAGATCAGCTTAAGGGATACCCTTTCAATGAACAACACTGAGGTCGGCCAACTCCTCAAAATCGTGGCCAAAGAAGCAAAGCTAAGGACAGATCGAAAAAATAAAGAGCTTACAGCCAAAAATGTAGAAGAAGTCGAGTTTCTCGGCAAATGCAGAGCTCTAGCATAGACCGTGATACCAGGCCCTGTCGAAGTCGACACAGATCGACCACCTGAAAGAGCATACTAGCTCTTTGAGACTATGGTATCGATCGTCCAGGCCCGGATGCAAGAGACTAAGGCATAACAAAAGGAGGAAACTACTCGACTACTCCTAGAAGAGCACACTGCCTTCTCAGAGGCCTACAAGGTGCTCCAGGACCACATGGAGGAATCTGTCATCACAGAAGAAGTCTTACGCAACTGGCCTACTCATTATGGGCAGGTCTATCAGCAGACAAGGCAGACGCAACAAGGCATTCAGGCTTTGGAGGGCAGGAAAATGATGGAGGCAGCACTCAGACAGACCATAGAGGAACAGATCGTGCTGGAGACCAACAAGTTGCAGCAGCTAGAACGAGCAACTCATCTGTGGGTGCAACAGGATCTTCCAAACCTAGAAAAGGTCGATGTCATCTGCCCCCAGATGAAATGACTCATTGACACAGCAGCAAAGCAGAACCAATATTTAGGCCCCAATATGGAGAAAATTGCAGAAGTCCCCATTTCAGAAAAGATGTCAGTCCTATCAAGTTTAACAACATTAACGATAGACATCCAAAAAGCTTTACAAATTTGGACAAATTTTCAGCATCACCTCGCCATCACAGCTACGGCCATTGTCGAAGTCTACGTCCAGAAGAGACCGACCATCCGTCTGCACAGTCCACAACAATAGCATGGTCCAATGGTTCGACATAACTTCAATTTTTGTACCTCCCTGTTTCTTCGGGACGAAGAAAAGTTTTGTTCATGGGGGAGATGTAGAAGGAGCAAGTCAACGAAGTCGACTTGAATGAAGACCAACTTAGTCGATGAGCCGACTAAGTCGATGAGCTGACTAAGTCGATGGGCTGACTAAGTCGATGGGCCGACTTAGTCGATCAGCCAACTAAGTCGGTCGGCCGACTAAACTAGAAAGATTAGGTCGACTAACTAACAGTCGTGTCGGTTCACCGAACCGATAGGTAGTTATTTTGTAACTGTTTGTAAATTGTATATATTAGGCTGTTTAGCCAAGAAAGAACTCAATTCAGTTCTCTGCCTTGTATGAACTCATTACATTAATATAATCTGTTATCCAATCTGTTCTTGTCTCTTGTTTCTTAGTTATAGTTATGTTTTAGTATGTATTATTGGTAACTTTATGTGATCTCTGAGATTACAACAATTAGCCACCGAAAAAGGTCACTTTTGGCAAATTAGATAAAGGTACAACACATATGCTAACCACCGAAAGCAAGAAGATAAGCATTGGGTGAAAAACCCTTTCGGTGGCTTAGGCGAAAGATAGGGAATTCTATTAACCACCGAAAGAACAAGTTTTCAGCAGTTAGAAAGATTTTTTGATGAGTTCGTTCTCTGCCGAAAGAAAAAGTTCACCACGGTGACGTGGTAAAAGTTCTAGAGGCTTAAACAAGAAAGAAAACATTTCATTATCCATGAAAACCCAGATTTTCAGTGGCTAGCTGACAAACTCCTGGAGGATCTTAACCACCGAAAGGGAAAAATAAGGAAATTGTTAGGGAACTGTCACATCTGACCCTGTCAGCAAGAAAAATGATCATTTGTGAGCGTTACTAAGCACTGAAAAGATCTGTGCCTACATGACTGTGTGGGGAAATGAGTGAAGAAGTTAATTATGCAACTAGTAAAGGACTGATCTGACAGCAAACCCTCAATTTTCCTCCACCTATCCAAAGGATCATCAAATAGCCATCGAATGCTCTGGCTGAAGTAGGTTATGGTTATGTGGGAAAAGAGATCTAGAGGATCAAGCTGTTGTCATCATTTTTGTGACCTCAGCCCCCATAATGACATAAAATTGCCATAATTAGTGCCTAAAGACTCCATCTGTATTCATTTTTGAAATTATCATTTTCTCCACCTGAAAAAACTAGCTCTAAAATAAGCAGCCTGCTAAAGCATACTACATACAAGACTGAAATTGTTTTGCAGGTACCTAGGAGATACACCCAACAAGATCAAGAAGAGTGGACCAGCAATCAGGTAGGAGCTAGGTGATATCAATTATTTAGAGGCACATCCAGAGGTCTACAGAATTTTCCAGGAGGTGGGCTGCTACAAGTTCTGTGAAAAAATACAAGGCTTCCATTAGCAGGTGGCTGAAGCTTTTGCCTTGTCATTCGATGGTTCAAAAGCAGTCATAGGAAAGGAGGAGTTTCTCATAGATGAAGCATTGATCTCAGAGGTGATAGAATTCCCTTCCATAGGAGAGAAATGGTTCAAGAACACCATACAAAAGAGGTGGAATTTAGGTCTTACCTTAAGCCTGAGCATAGAGGAATAATATGGAAGAAGAGTGTGCCATAATCATGGCTTGAAGAGAACTGGAAAAAACTACTGAAGGCCATTGTGGTCTACTTAACCTGTGAAGGGAGATACAATAGAGAAATGATCTACCATTTCAAGCTCATGAATCACTTCACAGGTAAAAGCCCCCTCAATCTACCCTTTCTTTTACACAGAAGTCTAGGGAATATGGCACATCAAGTAAAATCCCAGCCATCCAAGATTGCTGGTAGGATGTCCCACCACGGTCTTATCCAGCTGTTTGTCCAAGAGTTGTTGAAGAGAAGAAACATGGCTTGGCCTTATTTTTTTTTCTGGAATGGATTTGAGACAAGCCTTTAGCTAGAGGAGAAAGGGAAGTCTCCTGTCAAGAAATCCAACACCCCAATGAGTGGGAGAAGAAGGAGGAGGGCCATTTCTCCAGCAGCAGCAACAGAACAACCTCCCTCCTCTTTCAAGACCAAGAAGGAGAAAAGTAATTTGGATTTCAGTGAAAAAGGTTAGGAGGTAGAAGCACGCCATGAGAATGTCTTAAATATTCCCTATTCAGATTCTGAGGAAGAACAAGAAGAGGATGCATCCCTAGCTCTACAAATTGTACCACTATCTGAAGCATTGACATCCCCCACACCACAAGAGCAAGAGGAACCAACAGAAAGGGCTTCCTCTAGCAGGCCTAGAAAAAGATCAATCTGCTACTGAGGAAATTTTATGAAATGGAGGTCTTGAAAAGAGAACTAAAAAGAAATAATGAGACATTGACTAGGAGAAACAAGCTACTGTATAAGTCCTACCTGGAGTAGAGAGAAAGATACACTTTCTTGAAAAGGATGAACACGAATACCTGAAGGACAATACCAGACTATATAGGATGGTTATGCTCCAAAGGCTGCAGCTGAAGGAAGCCAAAGAAAACCCTAGCAACCACTTCACCTTATCAACCCTAGCTAAAGCAGCAGTTATTCTCCAGCCTCTTGAAGCTAGCCAAGGCGTTGTTAACACCCCTAGCATGAAGCCTGCAGAAGAGGAAAGCTGAGCCAACTGGCCTAAAAAGACATTTTTGATGAAAAGATAATCATTTTTGTAAAATAGGTCTTTCGATGGCTTAGGCGGACAATGGGGCAGTTCATTAGCCACTGAAAGTGCCACTTTCAGCAGCTAACAGTTTCGATAGACCAGCCCCTTAACCACCGAAAGCGGGCAGAGGATTAAAGGCAAGTTTTGGCGTACAAAACTGGTTTTGGGTAAGAATAGATGGTTCATGGATGTGATCTGAATATAAAAGGCGCTAAGGTAAGCATCAGAAAAGGGTCTGTGTGAGATCCACTATGACATAATAGTGCCAAAAGACACCAACCGTAGCTGCAAAAGGGAAATCAGTAGTTTAACTGGAAGAGGACCAGCAACAGTGATCACCAGAAATCACTTTAGTTATTTAATATTCATTCAATGAACTAAATCTTCATTATAGTTAGACAAGTACTTAGGTAGGGTTTCAAACCCTAATTTGCAAAAAACTGTTACTTTGTTTATTTTTGTAAAAAATAAATCCAGGTTTTAGGATCTGTATATTTTTTAAAAGGCTATAAAGCCCAAGACTGCTTTTATAAAAAAGGTTTGAATTCAGGGATTTATAAGCCTATACTATTGTCAGCTCCTCATTTTGCTCATTCATGAATATAATCTCTTTTGTTATGATTTGTTCAACCTTCATCTCTGTGTTTACTGTACTTATGCCTAAATGTGTAATTTAGGTTACTTTCAAGTTGATTAATAACTAATAGCTGTCATCCTATTGGTGTGTTAATGTGATTTGATTTATAAGTACCATCATTGTTAGGATTTAGCCATTTATTTGCATATTTTTTTTATGTAATTCTGTCACCCTAATGAGTTCTCCATCCCTGCACCTTATTGTCAACTATTGAATAGTTGTAACAAAGCCTTGTAATTGAGTGAGTTTCATGCATGTCTTGAGAGTGGAAGGTTATATAGGTCATCTGACTTGATCCATATTAGAAAACCCTAAAAACATTGTAAGTTACTAGGCATCCTCAAGCTACAACCTAGAGGAGTTTCTTGGAGTGATAAAATAAGGGTTACTAGGAAGAGGAGAGAGAGACAGAGAGAGAGAGGGAGAGAGAGAGTTAAGATTGAAAGAGGAGAGGGTATGGGTGATTAGCATTATGAGAGTGGAGGTTGGCTGAGGAAGATAAATAAATAGATATTGTTGTGGGGGAATGGGGGTACGGTTTTAGGGATTGTTAGGGAAGTAAAAGAAAAGGGGGGCTAAAGGGTGGTGGTATATATAGAGAGAGAGATATGGAGGTTGGAAAATGGTAGGGGAGAGGGATCATGAGAGAGAGAGAGAGAGAGAGAGAGAGAGAGAGAGAGGGTTAGGCATAGGTGTAGTACGAGAGAGAGACAGAGAGAGAGATGGTGGGGTTATGGGAATGGAGAGTAGGAGGGTGTTTAAGGAGAGTGATCAAGGGGTTAAGGGTAGTGAGAGTGTGAGAGACATTGGGGGTGTTAAAGTATTTGGGGGGATAGTGAAGGGTGGGAATTAGGTGTTAGGTGGTGGAATATGGGAAAATGATAGTGAGAGGCAAGATTAGTAAGGGGTAGGGGGAAGAGATGAGAAAGAGGGGGGGAAGAGAAAGAGAGAGGGTTGCGGAGGAGTAGGGTGGTGAAATAGTTTGAGAGGGGGTTATCAAGGGTTAGAGAGAGAAAGAGAGAGGTCTAACAGAGTGGTTTTTTGGGGTTTGGAGTGAGAGAGAAGGGTGGAAGAGTGGATCAATCTATTTGTGTGTGTGTGTGTGAGAGAGAGAGAGAGAGAGAGAGGGTGACAGGGGAGAGTGTGGTTGATTAGACATAGGGTGGAGGAGAGGGTTTATGAGAGATAAGGGTATAGATATTGAGGTTAGGTAAGGGGTAATGTGAAGGAGGGATGGAGGGGGACATAAAAGGATAAAGATTACGGTGGTTGGAGGGTTAGTAGTTTATAGAGGATTAGGGAAGTTATAGCAGAGGAGGAATATATGGTGATGGGGGAAGAGAGATAGTGTTTGGGGATGGTAAGTGGTAGGGGGATTGAGAATACAAGATAAAAATAGAGATGGGGTGCTTATGGGTAGGAGTAATATTAGAGAGAGAGAGAGAGAGAGAGAGAGAGAGAGAGAGAGATGTCAAGGGTGTGATTATGAGTAAGGATAGTAGGAGGGGTTAGGAGATAAAGGGGAGCTTAGGGGTTAGGGAGAAAGTGGCAAAAAGACATGGGTTATTAAGGTGTTGGGTGAGAGGGAGAGAGAGAGGTTGGGGTTAGGTGTATGTGGAGGAGTATGGGAGGGAGAGAGTGAGAGAGTAGCTTAGTAAGGGTTATTGGGAAGAGGAGACAAAGAGAGAGAGAGAGAGAGAGAGAGAGAGAGTTGGGAGTGAAAGAGGAGAGGGTGTCGGTGATTAGGGTTAGGGGAGTGGAGGTGGGTCGAGGGAGATAAATAAATAGATATTGTTGTGGGGGGATGGGAGTATGGTTTTAGGGAATGTTAGGGAAGTAAAATAGAAGGGGGGATAAAGAGTGGTGGTATATATAAAGAGAGAGATATGGGGGTTGGTAAATGGTAGGGGTAGAGGGAGAGAGAGAGAGACGAGGGGAGGAATAGAGAGGGGGTGCGAGAAGGGGTGAGGGAGGGTGAGAGAGAGAGAGAGAGAGAGAGAGAGAGAGAGGGAGGGAGGGAGAGAGAGAGAGAGAGGGAAGCAGAGAGAGAAAGGGATGAAGGGAGGGAGAGAGAGAGGGAAAGGTGGGGAAAAGGGAGAGAGAGAGTGAGGGAGTCAGAGGGAGTCAAAGGGAGAAAGAGAGAGGGAGATGGAGTGAGGGAGAGAGAGGGAGAGAGAGAGAGAAAGTTGGGGGTGAGTGGGGGTAGGAAGGAGGAGGGCATTATGTGAGATAAAGAGATAGAGATAATGGTAAGGGTTTAACTAAGATTATGAAATTTAGAGAGAAGTCTGAGTATAAGGTGGTAAGGCGGGGATAGAGAGAGAGCGCGGGGGAGAGAGAGAGGATTGGGGAGGATCAACATGGTGGTAGAGTGAGAGAGGGGGTTATCAAGGGTGAGAGAGAGAGAAGAGGGGTCTAGTGGGAAGGGCATAGTAGGGATGAGAGAGAGAGGGAGAGAGAGAGGGAGAGCAAGGGGGGAGAGTGAGGGAGAGGGAGAGAGAGAGAGGGTTGAAGAGGAGTAGGGTGGTGAGAGAGTGTGAGAGGGGGTTATCAAGGGTTAGAGAGAGAGAGAGGAGAGGTCTAGTGGTAAGGGGGTAGTAGGGATTTGAGAGAGAGACAATAAAAGGGTTAGGGAGGAGTAGGGAGGTGAAAGAATGAGAGAGGGAGTTATCAAGGGTTAGAGAGAGTTAGAGAGAAGGGGTCTAGTGGTAAGGGGGTAATAGGGATAAGATAGGGAGGGAGAGGGGGAGGGAGGGGGAGAGTGGGACTCAAAGAGAGAGGGAGTGAGGGAGGGAGGAGGAGGGAAAGGGGGAGAGGGAGG
>LPNX010998894.1:97619-111606 GCA_001517045.1 Pseudotsuga menziesii
GGAGGGAGTGAGAGAGATAGGGAGAGATAGGGTTGTGAAGGAGAAGGGTAGTGAGAGAATGTGAGAGGAGGTTCTCAAGGGTTAAAGAGAAAGAGAGAGAAGATGCATCAAGTGGTAAGGGGAGTAGTAGGGTTGAGAGAAAGAGAGAGGAGGGGTGTAGTAGGGTTAAGAGAGAGAGAGAGATAGACAAAGCATTGGGGAGGAGTAGGGTTGTGAGAAAGTTAGAGTGGGGGTTATTAAGGGTTAGAAAGAGAGAGAGAGGAGGGTTCTAGTAGTAAGGGGGGTACTAGCGCTAGGAGAGAAAGGGAAAGGGAGGTAGGGAGAGTGGGAGAGAGAGGGACTGGGAGAGAGAGGGGGAGGGGGGGGGAGAGAGAGAGAGAGAGAGAGAGAGAGAGAGAGAGAGAGAGAGAGAGAGAGAGAGAGAGAGAGAGAGAGAGAGAGAGAGAGAGAGAGAGAGAGAGAGAGAGAGAGAGAGAGAGAGAGAGAGAGAGAGAGAGAGAGAGAGAGAGAGAGAGAGAGAGAGAGAGAGAGAGAGAGAGAGAGAGAGAGAGAGAGAGAGAGAGAGAGAGAGAGAGAGAGAGAGAGAGAGAGAGAGAGAGAGAGAGAGAGAGAGAGAGAGAGAGAGAGAGAGAGAGAGAGAGAGAGAGAGAGAGAGAGAGAGAGAGAGAGAGAGAGAGAGAGAGAGAGAGAGAGAGAGAGAGAGAGAGAGAGAGAGAGAGAGAGAGAGAGAGAGAGAGAGAGAGAGAGAGAGAGAGAGAGAGAGAGAGAGAGAGAGAGAGAGAGAGAGAGAGAGAGAGAGAGAGAGAGAGAGAGAGAGAGAGAGAGAGAGAGAGAGAGAGAGAGAGAGAGAGAGAGAGAGAGAGAGGGAGGGAGGGAGAGAGAGATAAAGGGGGGAGGGTGAGAGATAGAGGGGGGAGAGGGAGGGTTGGGAAGTAGAAGGGTGGTGAGAGAATGTGAGAGGTGGTTCTCAAGGTTTAGAGAGAGAGAAGAGGGGTCTAGTGGTAAGGGGCATAATAGGGCTGAGAGAGAGAGAGGAGGGGTGTAGTGGTAAGGGTGTAATAGGGTTGAGAGAGAGAGAGAGACAAAGGGTTGGGGAGGAGTGGGGTTATAAGAGAGTGAGAGAGGGGATTATTAAGGGTTAAAGATAGAGAGAGGATGGTTCTAATGGTAATGGGGGTAATAGGGTTGAGAGAGAGAGGGAGAGAGGGAGAGAGGGAGGGATAGAGGGAGGGGGAGAGAGGGGGAGAGGGAGGGAGGGGGATGGNGGGAGATTGATAAATAAGGGCAGGGGGTAAGGGAGAGTGAAAGTGGGAGGGAGAGTGAGGGAGAGAGGGGAGGGAGATTGGGAAGGAGAGGGAGAGTGAGTGGGAGACAGGCATAGGGAAGGAGGGAGAGAGAAAGAGAGAGTGAGAGTGAGTGAGAGAGAGAGAGAGAGTGCAGGAGATATTGAAGTATAGAGAGAGAGAGAGAAAGAGCATAGGAGATATTGAATTATATATATATAGAGAGAGAGAAAGGGGGGAGAGAGAGGGTGGAGAGAGATAGAGGGAGGGAGAGGAAGGGAGGGAGAGAGAGAGAGAGAGAGAGAGAGAGAGGGAGAGAGATAGGGTTGGGGAGGAGCAGGGTGGTGAGAGTGAGAGAGGGGGTTATGAAGGGTTATATAGAGAGAGGAGGGGTGTAGTGATAAGGAGGGTAATAGGGCTAAGAGAGATGGAGAGGGGAGGGAGGGACGGAGAGAGAGATAGAGGGGAGAGAGAGAGAGAGAGAGAGAGAGAGAGAGAGAGAGAGAGTTGGGGAGGATTAGGGTGGTGAGAGAGTGTGAGAGGGTGATATCAAGGGTTAGAGAGATAGAGAGAGGTCTAACAGAGTGGTATTTGGGGGTTGGGAGTGAGAGATAAGAGTGGAAGGGTGTGTTAACCCAAAAAATCCCTCACTAATATCTACATGACCTACACCACCTAAGAACATCCATGTACAACCCCCATTTGACCCCATTTGACCCCCACACCCTCAAGAAGGCTTACAAATATGAAAAGGGGCTTAAAACCCCTAAAAAGAGCCGAAATAGATCTCATAGGGGATAAATCCTCTAGAAAGGGGATAAAACCCCCAAAAAATCTAAATATGGAGTGAAAGAGGCTAAAATCCCAAAAAAGGGGCTAAAGCCCAAACCAAGGGCTTCAAACCCTAAAAGTCTTGAGAAAAAGTATAAATAAAGGGGTGGGGGTCACCCTTAAAACATTACTTCTTTCCATATTGTTATGCTGCCCAAGTGAGTGCCTTGATACCATTTACCTCTCAAGCCATTCACCCTCCCTCTCATCCATCCTCCCATTGAGCCATAGCTCCCAATTCCTAAGAGAGGTGCTCTCCCAAGCTAGGGCATGGTGGCCCATTTAAGCTGGAAGGTATATTTGTTTTTCTTTTGCATGTTTGCTTTGGTAGATTGTTGTTTTCTAACAGTATTTGGTTGAAGGTATATTGTTTAACATGTTCTTGCAAGTTTCCCTTATTTACTTGTAGGTATTTTGGTCATTTAACAATTGTATGCAGGGTCTTGGAGTTTAAACCCTAACCTGGTGTGCAAAGCGGTTTTTTATTTCTATTCTATTTCATTTCATTTCCTTTTTATTTTTATTTGCATTCTCACAGGAACCCTACCCTTCTGTCCTATAGACAGAACGGATCCATTCCTTCCTTTAGCAAGGGTGAAATCCCTACTACAGATTTGGCGACCATACCAGGTCGATCCCATAGGATCCCTAGGTTTTATTTTTGTATTTTATTTTTATTTGTCCTAGTTTAAATTTCTATCAAATCTAGCTTAGCTTTCTATTTTTCTACATTTTTAGTTATTGAGGAGCCTCCTCAAGCCAATCTGAGCCCATTTGGCCATAGTACAAGTTACTGTCAGCCGGATCTAGCTCGGGATCAAAAAAAATTTACCTTTTGGAGAAGGTATCTCTTATCGAGATAGAAGGTGCAACTAGGTCGCTCATTCAGGCCCGAAAGGTGTGAACATGTCGCTCATTTTGCCCCGAAAGGTGCAACCCCATCCTAGAATCCAGCTCGCTTCTAACTGTAGTTTCTGAGCGACCCCCTTTCCTATTTTGGGGAAAATTTGGTGACCCCCTCACCAAATTTTCCTTGAAAAGAGCGATCTGTCTCTCATATTCTGATTTTTAAAAATTAAGGACTGTCAGTGCGGCTCAGCCACCTCTGTCCATCAAATATATTTCTATTTATTTTCAGTATTTGTTCATTTTATTGCAGCATGTGCAAATCAATGGTAAATGCAATGGTTATTGGATTAATAAATCTAATCAAATATTAATTAAAAATTACTGTAATTAAAATCAACATCTTGCCTAGCCCTTCCTCCTCTACCTAGTCATCACCCTTCAGGGTATTCTGGGATAAGACGAAGGTTGAAGCTCATATAGTAATAAGCACTTCACTTGGCATTTTTTAAAACCACTAAAAACGAGTGACTTGGAAGGTAGAGGGGGTAGTAGGCCCAAGGGGCCTCACGGCACTCAACGTCCTCCCTATTGACTGACCTTGCATCTGGAGGGTGACCTGTGGATCTATGGATGGGCTTATTCCCATTGTGTTGAGAGCCCATCACCCTTTCCTGGTTGAAGAGAAATATAGGTGCAAGGAAGTCACCTAGTCATGCTATCATAGTTCATATTCACAAATGGTACATGTTTCAATTTCTAATTACCATTTACTTCTTTCATCAACAATGTTATAAACTATGTGGAATATTCATAAACCATTTAAGTAGCCACTAAGTATAACAAAAAGACAAAATACATACACACAAACCATACCATATAAAACAACCAAACTCAGTTCATGATGTTGAGTGAGCCATTAAAATTTATCATTTACACTAAGTCAAACATCTGCAGTCTTTGAGGACATAAGTCCCTAAATGCCTTAACCATGGGAAGTACTTGGGCTCAGCCTAGAAACTCATTGTCAGGAGTACCACGGGAACCCTAAAGTAGCTAGCCATTGAGAGGAATTGCCAAGCAAAATGGGCAACAACCCCCATCGATTGACTAGCACTCTCGTGATGAAAAATCCAAGCACTGTCTTCTGGTAGTCTTGGTGGCTGAGTGACCACCTGCAGCCAATAGGAAGCCATTAAAACTGGGGTCCAAAAATCATTACCATATTTCACCATTTTGACATAGAAATAAGACACGATTGATCCCCCATGTTCTTCCTCATTCCTGAGAGGTGACCCACCACAGTTCAGGTCCTTGCACCAACACCATAGAGACCATTCTTGATGACCCTCTACACCATCAGAAAGCCATACAACCTCTGATTTAGACTCAAAATCATACCAATATGAGCCAGACCTGCATACTGCACCATCTAGCCCCATGGCTGGTGCAAAACCGGATCCATTTTTTGTCTTAGTGATTGGTAGTGAACCCATGTCCACACCCCACACCACCACCAACAAATCTGATGGTGGCCCCAGTAAGGTCACACAAATCATCATAAGCCAGCTACCACCACCCATATTGACCAGTCAAGTTGTCCCACCTGTAACACATGGGGGCAGTGTACCTTCCACCCACACTGTCCCACTTGGCATACATGGGGGTAGTGGCCCTTCCACCTACACTGCCCCTCCTATCACTCATGGGGGAAGTGGTCCTTCCACTCACACAGTTTCTTTTACCACACTTGGGGGTAGTGGCACATCCATAATAGTGCCGCAAGTACCCCCAGTTATGTAGGTGTATCATGTCCCTGCAAACCCCACCACCATTTCTGCCCCATCTCACATCAACCATGGGTCAAACCTTCCTTTCATGGCACGTCTCAACTTGCCTGACTTGGCTTGGTTAACAAATGACCCTATCCACCATCAAACTTTTTGTCCTCCCATGCCATTCAAACTTCCCTCAGACATTCCCAAGTTTGAAGGGAAGGTAGGGGAGTGCCCCCAAAACCACATCATGATGTTTCACCTATGGTGCTCATCAAATAGCATTGTAGATGATTCAATTAGGCTCTGACTATTCCAATGCACCCTCACAGGTGCTGTAGCCAAGTGGTACATTGAGCTTACCACAAGCTAAGTACCCGGATTTCAACTCCCTGCATTTCATGTTCCTGCAATATTTCCAACTCCCCATTAGATACGATGAAGGGGTGGAGATCTTGTTATCGTGTTTCCAAAATACTGCAACCTAGCTAACCGACCACATCCATGAGTGGTGGTGACACTGTAGTTTCTGGAAGATCCAACTTCATGATAGGATCTTCCTGGATGGGTTCCTAAAAACTTTGCTACCACCTATAGCAAAGGACGTCGCATCTGAACATCCCCAATCTGAAGAGGAGGCCATCTTGAAATCCCAACAATTTGATTTGATCTATACACAGTCTGGATACCTTTACATTGTCATTCCAGATGCTCCTTATGCAGGCACCTCCTACTGGGATGCATCGGGGGCATCCCATGCCGCAAATGGCATCATAGGTTCTGTCTCCCACCAACCACAACATCATCTGAAACCACTTGTAAAACCACCACAACCAAGCAACACCCTTAGTGTTTCCTACCAAAACCAAACTCTGAACTATGCAAGAATGATGTCCCAGTTTGGATCCATAGCTTCTTATGCACACCTGAGCCACTGCAGTAGGCCCAGGCATTAGCTTGGCTGACACAACAATACGCAGGACAATTTCCCACATTTGTGGCACCGACACCCACCCAAGTCTACTATGCACCACCAGTACAAGCTATTCAAGCCCCTGCCCTTGCTCCACCTGCTCCATTGGGACAGGTGTTTGCACAGCAAAACTGTCCCAACCAGCCATCCCCCAATAACCAACAAGGGAAATCCAAAATAACCGACCCTGGAACCAAGGCAACAATCAACCACACCGGGGAGGTCAACAACCGAATCCTCCCAACAATGTCGCAGTGAACTGGACAACCCAAAATCCTCAACGACCAAATGCACCAAGACGCAACGCTCTATTGCGTACAAACCAACCATGCACACTATGAGAGGTCTACGGGCACTACACATATGAGTGTCCCTTCATGGGTCATGCTAAATAGGCAATTAGAAATGAGGTTCAACATGCCACCAATACAACAGACCAAGCCCAACCCAACCTGGCACCACTAGGACCTCCTCCTATGGTGCTCCAAAACCCATTACGAGTCCAAGGATCGGTGGTAACTACACCCACTCCCTAATCCAACCCTAACACTTCGGGGGCACCTCCGATGGTAGAAACAGGTGTCCACCACCTCCTAGCTATGACAACTAAAGAGGTCAATTTACAAACCAGATGAAATCAGTACCGAACAAACACCAAACCCACCAACACATCAACGAAATCTACGTCTAAAATAGCCAATGCACCTCTTCAGTTACTCCCTTTCCCGCACCCCCCCATACTCCAAGTTGCCAACACCTACCGCCATGTCCGCTCTTGAGGTACTCAAAACTTTCTCAATGCAGCAAAAATCCTTACTAGCCGCCCTTAGTTCCATGGACCCCTCTAACTCCAAGTTGATCACATTCAACACAGAGAATGGAAAACCATGGATGCCATCTACCATTGCCTTCCAAATCTCGGTGTCTGTCTAGAATTTGGTCGTACACTAGTACATACTAGATGAGGGGGCATCCACGTGCATTATGTCTACCCTAGTCTGGCAGAAGCTTGGATCCCCAATTCTACAACCATACTCTACTACTCTATGGGATTATGATGGCCATCCCACTAAAGCCTAAGGAATCCTCCCTCATGTCCCTATCACATTATCTAGGAAAACAGTACTGATTGACATAGAGGTTTTCAATGCTCAATTGGACTATAACCTTCTCCTCAAAAGAAGTTATAGGTACACCACGACAGCCGTAGCATCAACTATTTTTTGTCTCATGATATTCCCCCATGAAGGGAAAATCATGATGGTTGACCAACTGACTTATCATGATCCGCAAGGGCTAACAGCACCTACCAACATTATCCCTATGATCAACACCATTGAACCGCAAGGACTAACGACACCTACCAATGTTATCCATGCGGTCAACACCATGGTTGACAACATACCAGCCCCCCCATTATTGAATGTGGGACCTAGGTTGTTTGCCGATACCACCATGATGGCTTCTTTCCCCTTAGTGTCACCACCGTTGACACCAAATGAGACTGTGGATTTGTGCATGCTCTCATATAGCACCGTTGGACCCAACCAACAACCACAGCTGCAACACCATCCATAGCTATAACACCATCAGAGCTACAGCACCAACCACAGCCACAACTCCATCTGTAGTCGCACTTCCATCCATAGCTGCAACCACATCCGCAAACACAACCTCAGTTACCTGGGAAAAATTGGGGTTAATTCCCGATCAACATGATCCTTTTCCTTTTCCTTTTTCTTTTCCTTTTCCTACCATTCGGGATCATGAGCAAGTCTTTCTTGGAAACCTGCAATTTATAATATTTCACATTGGGAGTTCCTGTGTGGTGCCTTGAACCACCTACTCTACCTTTGAGGTCCCAGGACGTGTTGACTTGTGTCCATCCAATTGAGATGATGTTACACCTAAATCCGGGTCCATAAAAGACTCCTCCCATCTCTAGGCCTGCCCCTCTTCCTCCAATAGAGACTGGGAGGAAGGCCACCAAATCCACAACCAACACCATTTACATGATCTCTAGCACGAATTTCCCTTCTGTCTCATCATTTGTGGAAGATATACCTGATCTATCCCAGCACCACTTATGCGATGACGGAGAGATCTGTAAGACCACCTATGGTTTTACCCTGTTCCCTTTAAACCATAGTGTGGAATTGGTTCTTCCCATAAAAGATCAGATTCCGTCACCCCGTCTTGCCAATGACCTTTGTCTCGATAAGGGGGCATACCTCTTCACTGACTCAGATGGTCACCTCTTGAAGAAGCTGCATAACGGGCTCTACCTTAAGAGAGTCTATGCCTGATACCACCACTATGAGTCTCTTATAGCGTATTTTTTTCCTTTTTTGTTTTTCAACATTTTTTACCACAAGTCAGGGGCAGCACCATTAGCTGCTAATCCAAAGTCACCTAGAACCTATTCAAGACACCTCTCACACCTCTGGGCTCAAATTTTTTCCTCTATATTCTAATGAGACCATCATCTCATGTTTAATAAGTAATTTTCAGGACCACCTCCTGGAATTTACCTCGATTTACGAGCCACATCATGGTGATACAAGTGTCTTTGGACCTATAATTGCATCACACTTGCCTACCGCCACTCATGTGGGTTCTTGGGTCACTGCCCGTAAGGCACATCATTTTATTTTATCATATAGTTTTCTAAGTCGTCCACTACACCTTATGCGCATCCCCAGGCTATTGTCTGGAGGACGGATCATTTCCTTTGCATGCATTTGGCATATGATTTCCTCCAAAATTGCACTCACACCATATGTAGTCAATTCCATCCACCACAACTCACACACAGCTATCTTGACCTCTATCTAAGAGACACCTCAGTTTGCATGCCTCTGCCACATCGACTCGTGTGCCTCTACCACAATCTATCCCATGCATATATTGATATATTTAAGATCCACTTGCTCCATCCATACTGCATGGATGATCTTTGGACCACTTTCCATTGTCTCGACATGGGGCACCACCTATGCCACCACAATAGGTTGACCATACCAGAGTTTCTTTTAAGCTCTTTTCTGACTCCTAAAAGAATGAAAAGATTTCTGAGCGCAACTTCTTCCTTTCCCGCTCGTTAAAGTATGGGAAAGGGTGTCTACATCGTCTTGTTTATCTCCTTTGGCGGACTATGTAGACAATCAAATGAAAAGGACCACCTTGGAACATTCAATCCAAGATCGTTCCCCTCTTCATACTTTTATACTTTCTTGAGTAGAGGGGTCGAACTTCATGAAAAGCATCACCATGGGTTATTGTTAAGCTCTTTTCTAGCCTTCTCATCAAGAAAATATTGCCGAGCAAACTTGGTTTTGTTCATGCACGTAAAAGAATCTGAATGACCGTCCAGTCAATATAGGTTTAACCTTTCCTGACCTGACTATACTACCAACGGTAAAGAAGTCTCTCATCCCCTAAAGTATGGACGAGCTCTCTTGTGTATAATTTTATCCTTTTTCGGGCACAGGACACTACCAACAGAAAATATCCCCCATTGGAGTCTTCTTCATGTTTTCAGACTCTCTAAAATTGAAAGCACCATCGAGCATTTACTTTCTTGGGCTTGCCAAAAATCCATGAGATTGTACCACAATGGTGTCTATAGACACCACACCATAGATAATAGTTTGGTATCATTCCCATGGTCACCTTTGTTTAAAGTACTCTCCGATGTGTCTTCCTTGGATCCCATCAATATCAAAAGTGTCTACCTCCCCCAAGTATTTCCCATCTGCAGTTACATTCCCGGTATTACAGCTATGATCCCTTTCCCATGAGTCAATTTCATTTGCTTCCTGGTACACCCTACCATCATGCTCTGAACAAAGTAATTTTAAGTCCACTACACTCCCTTTTCCCCTATGTAAATCCTTCCCCCCACCATTCAGTGGGTCAGTCCTCATATTGTCTCACACCTTTTGGTTATCTCCCTCGCACTTTTGGTCAAGGAAACACCATTGCCTTGACCAGGGGAAAGTCTCCCTTTGTCGATGAGAACACATGTATTCCATAGGATAGACCTAGAGGTTCATGTATCTTGGTTTCATTAACCTCATTGATGAGTTCCTTGGACCACTTGAGAGGAGTCCTTAATGGCTCTCGGGATGGTTGTTTCTCATGTGCTCAACTCCAGCTACATCATCACACTGTTGAGATTCATACAGGGTATTGGTCCATGCAGTATTTGGTTGAAGACCCTGGATGTCACCTGAATCTAGCACATTGATGAGTATATTTGAGGGACCCCAACAAATTCATATCCCTTGTGATTTTTGGGTTGCATTGGAGACAATGTTCAGAAGCCCCAGCAGTGCTTCTATATAGATTTATGATTGATACAACATACTCATACTAGAGATACTCTGGCTCTTTGTCAGTAAACTATTTACCATTCCAGATTCAGCATACCATCAGTCATGAATATATAGCATTCCATGAGAATTCCATCGGTCCAATGTAGCAGTTCTTCAGATTAGTATCGTATTCAATCTCTCATTGAGGCAACCATTATTGTAGCAACAATTGTACATGATCAGCTCTTGTATTATAGAGATTATATCACATTATTCTTTTGACATAGTTACGAGCATGGGGATGCCTGCCTCATCCATATACATGTCACAAATTATTTGTATCTCACCTATTTATGGGAACCATATTAATACAAAAACCAAAAGCCACCATGCCCCAGCTCTGGATGCACCACCTCTCCCCAAGAAAATCCTATGATGTCCGTCAGCCATATGATGAGCTCCTACCCTAACACATCAGGGGGCAATCTGTTAACCCAAAAAATACCTCACTAAGCTCTACATGACCTACACCACCCAAGGAAATCCATGCATGAACCTCATTTGACCCCATTTGACCCCCCACACCCTCAAGAAGGGTTAAAAATATGAAAAAAGGCTTAAAACCCCTAAAAAGAGCCAAAATACCTATCATAGGGGATAAAGCCTCCAAAAAGGGGCTAAAACTCCCAAAAGATCTAAATATTGAGCGATGTTACCACCTAAGTTGTACTTAATGATTTTTTACCAAGTGAGCCTGGTGGACTGGACAAGAATAACTTGTTCGGACTTCAGAAGACCTTCAGTCTTGCTTCTAGGAAACTTTGTTGTACTATATCACATGTTCATACCCCCTTGGGGGAGTTGTAATAAATTTTCTAGCATGATAATGTCTATAAAAGAATCAGTATCCTAGACCTCATTTGTCAATCCGATCAGCCCATGGTGTTTTTTCCCTTGGTTATTATTGGTTGTTGAATAAACAACTGATAATTTTTGAGTTTTTCACTCAATACCTCCAAAGTTGGGGTGATCGGCTTGGTATTTAGGCCTATTGAGGTTATTAGAGTCTATGTGTCAATGTATAAACATGCTAGGCATTATGGTCAAGTCATATGAACATCTCTAAGTCCCCCTAGGTTTTTAAGGTTTTTTAATTTTTTAATTTTTTTCAGTGTTTTTTATTAAAATTTAGTTTTTCCAAAACTTAGGCTATCTTTTAATAGTTTAATTGGAAAAATTGGTTTTGTATTAAAAGTGGGCTCGGAAGTAATATTCAGTAATGTAGGTGCTCATTTTCAAGTTAAGAGCACCCAATAAACCTATAGACCCACGTTTTCCTAGTTTTGAGTGATTTTCCATCACTCAGGTCAGAAAGCCCCAAAAAATCAATTATTGATTATTTTAATTAATAAATTGATGAATAATGGAGCAAATCCAAAATCAATGGATTATTAACCAATTTGATTGAAATCAGTCTCATAGGCACCAGACTAATTGGATCTAACAAATCCTTGACTGAAGGAGGTGATCTAGGTGGATCCAGAGTTGAACTTCAGCTTCCTTTATGGGGAATTGCGCCCTCTCACTCTCCTCCATAGGTGTGGGATATTTTGGGAGCTTTGTGGTTGATGATTCACTTAGTAGGTCGATGTGTCAGCTCAATCAGTCCCCCAATTGACATTCAGACTCAGTAGAATCTTAGTTCAACTTCAGATTAGGCATTGATGGACTCTCCTTCAGCTGCAGTGGTCTATCTCCTTGGGACTTGCGCACCCTTTGGGCTGGGGTTTCAATTTTATGTATAAATAAAGCATGGCTGCCTCCTTTCTGAGTTAGTAAGAGTTGTATTGAGGAGCCATTGCTGTTGTAATACTGTGTAATATCTTTTTCTATTGGAATAAAGTGAATCTTTGGAGGCAATATGGTGTCATGTCATTGTATGTGTGGATGAGTATTTCCATGTTTCACTGAGGTAACCTGTATCTATGTTCATAATTTGCTGATTGTTTGTGGATTCATTGCTAAGATTGATAATAATTTTATTATAATCTTGATACAAAAGGATTTTGTTAATAATTTTATTGGCCATCTCTTTCCTTTTTGATGCATGTTTAGAGATCTAGATTCAACATGTTTTATAAGTTTATATGCATGTTATTCTGAAATCTCTATGTATGTATTAACCGGATCTCACAAGTATTTTGGAAAGTATTTGGATTCAGTTGTAGGTTACTAGCTTGGAGAGGATTCTGATCTAGTTTTCTTCTTGACTCTCTCCAAAACCATTCAAAGGCATAGTCCCTCAACATTCCACCGAAAAGCTCCACGGTTTATCTTCAAGGCTTCCAGCAAAAATGCTCTTCTTTTCCTCTTCCTCCTTCAATTTTTTCTAAAATCAGTCTGGTTACTTGTTTGCAGATTTAAAATTGTTTATATCTATCAATTTCAATGTTTATTTTCCATATATATTTCTGCCTTAAATCTAATAAACTAGATCTCATTCCTAAAAGAAAATTTACAAGCATTCTAGATCTAGTTTTAGGAAAAATTGTCATTTTTCAAGGATGTGAAAGTAGATCTAAATATTGTTGAATGTATGGTTGTTTCCTTAGAGTATAAAAAATTATATTTATAAATTTAAGTGCTTCATATTTCTTCCCCCAAAGCAGGCCAATATCCCAAGGAAATCTTGCTTTCCTTGGTTCCTTTTCTGCTTGTTTAAAAACTAGCTTTAACTTAGAATTTTTGGGTAAAATGTTTGTTCATTCAAAGTAATTTTGGGAATATTTAACTGTGACTATGTTTTTGTTTTTTAGTATGTTTAACATAAAATATGAGGAGGTTCTGTCCGGAAAGCATTTTTGGACCATTCGAAACCCCCCTAGGGGGTCTCTGTCTTCCCAAAATTTCATTTTTTTGCAATTTGTAATCCTTTGGTATCATTCCATATAAGGACCAAGTGGCCCTAATTTAAGTTTTCTTATATTTTAATTTATTCTAATAAAAATAAAAATCTCTTTGAATAGGCTCTTTCGAGCCTATTCACCATCCCCTCTCGGGGGATTCGCATCCATGTCATTTTTTACATTTTTTCGTATTTTTTCAATCTAGTGTAGTTATAATATGAAGGGGTAGTATAATTTTACTTATAATAATTGTCATATTCCATATATGGTGGTTTAAAATTAATTTTAATACTTACCCCATGAGCCTCCTTTTGAGCCGAAAGGTGAAGAAAGGGTCCTTGTAGTCTAATTAGAAAATTGTGGTTTGCTTATTTGGTTATGCTTTATCTGCTATAATTAATTTTTTTAATAATAATAATAAAATCAACCCTTCCTTGATTCCCTGATTGAGGTCCAGTTGGACCGAAAGAGGTTCCTGGAGGGTTTTCTTTTTAATAAGAACACCTCTTTTAAAATTTTCTAAAAATAACAAAGACTCTAGTGTGTATGCTTTGTACTTGTATGTGGTTCATCCAATCAATCAAGATGCATCAAAAGCACTTGAGTGACTATATTAATTAGTCTTCACCTCCCAAATTGACAAGCCATTAGGCAAAAATCCAATTCCTTGAACGAACTGTAAACGATGGTAAAATACCCAAAGGAGTGGGAACAACTGGAAAGTGATCTTGAGGCACCGATCTCTGTCACACCCTAAAGGGTGCGTTATGAACAATAATCTCTGAGACTCCATTCCATACCACAAACCACCTTGCAGGTAGCCGTGAAATTTCAATTTTTGACATACTCCAAGTACCCCTCGGGTATATCTGGAGTCCCCTTGTCTCCTCATTCAATTCATTTACATTCCACATTAATTTAAAATATACCAAGAGACATTTGCAAAACAATATTTCAAGCGCATGCAAGCACATTATTTTCTCTGTTGACTCCATTTAAGGCATTGGTGATTTACTTTGATCATTTCTTTCGATTATGTATATATATATATATATAT
>LPNX010998894.1:111980-128742 GCA_001517045.1 Pseudotsuga menziesii
CCTTAGTAACATAATAGGATCTACCCCCCTTGGCTTCATTAGGAGTTAGCCTGAACGGAGGAGTCAATAATAAGGTGACAGCCTTGACTTGAGACTTTCACCCAAGGACACACTGAGTAGCTTGAATATTTTTTCCACGTAACCCAAGTGTGTGAAAGGAAACAACACTTTTTGGCGCTGTTGCTAGGGATAAATATTTTTATTCCCAGAGTACGACTTTGTTTTTCTTCCTTTTTGTTTTTGCTTTGTTTGATGAATGCTTAGAGTAGATATTTAATTTTCATCTTGTGACTCCACTGACTTTTTTCAATTTTTATTTTTAAAAAGAAAAGAAAAAAGTAATTTTTGTTAGAGTTCTTAAATGTATATTTTAAATCTCACGTGGCGACTCCATTGAAGGGATAAAAACCCTGTTATCTCATAAACTTGTGAAGTTTTGTTGTGTGTAGATGAGCCCAAGCGACATATTAAAACCTTTAAAGCTCATCACTTGATAGCTCCACCTATTCAGTACAAGTTTTAATGGTTATATCAAATGCATACTATTAATTTTTGATATGGATGAATTAAGGGAGCAGTATGGTGCCCAGATAACCGGAATTTTTCAGCCTATCCATTTCTCAAACATCCCAGGTTTTCCTAACTGTTGTGATGGTGTGGGGGATGCATATAAATGGCTTTAATTATTTCATGGAAATTATGGTGATTTGGCCATCTGGAATGTCAAATATTTCCTTCAGTTGATGGTTGACTCCAATGTGCTTCATGAAGACAATATGATGGAAATGTTTGCTGGTAATTTTCAGGGTGAGGCCTGTTGTTGGTTCTATCAGGGCCTTCCTAATAAATGTATAACCTCATTTCCAAGCTTCCTTTGGATTTTTTGAGAGCAGTGGCATGATGGTAGGGGTAGTATGAATGGTTTGAAAAAGTTTCTTGAAAATATCTTTACCTTATACCTATCTGGGATAGAGTATCACATGGAAACATATCATGGACCTTTTTCCATGATATAAAGAAGACTTGGAATCACTTCTTGAACATTTAAGTGAAGAGGAGATCCATGATAATCCCATCAAATATCATCATAGTAGTTATTTAAGAAAGGAAGCAATTAAGCATCTTTGTAAAGAATATAAGATATCTCTCATTACACAGCAAGATTCTGAATATGGGAACATCCATGACAATCATGTTGAAGAGATTCACAAGGAACCCATGATTGAACACATTGTTAAAGACTCTCCTCATGTCACCATAAATGAAAACATTGAAGATTTGAGATTTTCTCAAGATTGTTTCAATGCTTGTCTAGAAATGCCTCATGAGGAAACCATTATAGAGATCGACACTTATGAAGAACTTTATGATGTGTATGATGATACTTTTCTATGTTCATCACTTAGGGATGAAGTTTTGGAAAGTTTAAATTCTAATAATATATTTGAAACCAAAACTTTGAAGGATGATTATTATGAGCAGGAGGAGGGTAGTTATATCTTAGGATGTGATACCAGCAAGGAAGACTCTCTCATATCCAACATAGATGGGAGTGATGACTATTGGAATTTCATAGATAATCCAACTTGTGAAAATCTTATTGAGAACCCCATCCATTATATGTCCAGCAAGGGAAGTGTCTATTCAAAAATTTGTGGAAGTCCAATCTACGATACATCCGTAGAGGGGAGCATGGATCTAGATATCTGGGAAAATCTTAGTATGGAAGAGGAGCATTCAAAATTTTCATGTGATAATTCAGAGTCATATCATGCAGAACCACACAAGCGTACCAGTAATGAAGACATTGAGAAGCGGTGTTGTGATAAGTTAGATGTGATGCAATCAATGGAATATCAGTCTCAGCCATCTTCTTCACATGTAGAGGTTCCTTATGATTTGGAGCAGCTTGGTGCTTATAAAATGAGTCATCATTCGGTAAGCCTTGATGATCAGTATGATGATATAGTCAGTCTACCTCATCATGTTGATTGGTATATCAGTCCTATCCAGTCATGGATAGAAGCAACTTGTTCGAGCACATACCATTTTGGGAAGAAATTTAATGTCTTTATTCATTCCTATGATTTCCCATCCATCCCACCCATTCCGAATCATCACGTAGGTTTTCATTTTCTAGATAAAGTATCCTTACTTTGGCTGGTAACCAAAGACAAGGAATTTTTTTTATGTTAATAAAATGCTTAGGTGGTTACATTGGATTTCTGATTACACTTAACCCTTTTTATATCATGCTTAGAGTAGGAAAATAAGCTCCTTAAAAGAGAGCATTTACTTTCTGCATTTCTGTTTTGTACTTAGCTATAAAAAAAATAAAAAATTAGTTAGTTACATTTATTTTGTTTAAATAAATAAGCTTAATGGTTCATTTGTTTTTTTATATAACTTGTGTTACTGAGGTTTTCTTGTCAAGTTGAGATGTTTTTACAGGGTATATAAACCAAAGATTCTAGTGTTCTCCTATCCTCTCCTTGCCTTAAAGACCAGATCGAGCACACATCCCACAATTGGAGCTAGATGTTACCATCTAAGTTGTACTTAGTGGTTTTTTATCAAGTGATCCTGGTGGACCAGACAAGGATAACTTGTTCGAACTTCAGAAGACCTTCAGTATTGCTTCTGGGAAACTTTGTTGTACTATATCACATGTTCATACCCCCTTGGGGGAGTTGTAATAAATTTTCTAGCATGATAATGACTGTAAAAGACTTGGTCTCCTAAACCTCATTTGTCAATCCAATCAGCCCAGGGTGTTTTTTCCCTTGGTTATTATTGGTTGTTGAATAAATGACTGATAATTTCTGAGTTTTTCACTCAATACCTCCAAAGTTGGGGTGGTCAGTGTAGCAGGGATTTCTCCTTGCTACAGGGGCAAGAACGGCTCCCTTCTGTCTATAGGACAGAAGGGTAGGTTCCTGCATGAATAAATACTGTAAAAATGGAAAAGTGGAACTGACAGAACAATAAACTAAACTAAGGCTAAGCTAATGATAGAAAGAAATAGAGGAAATTTTGATGAACCCCTCTGCAAACACGGGTTAGGGTTCCTCCTTCAAAACCTGCAAACAAATCCTAAGCTATGATAAAACCTGCAAAACAATGTTGAAAAAAAAAAAACCTGCAAATCAGGACAAGGGTTAGAAAGCAAAGAATATTAAACAACTAAGAAACAGAAATAAAACATGGTATACCTTCTCTGGTGGAAATGGGCCACCATGCCCAAGCTTGTGGAAGCACCTCCCTTGATTGGGGAGCAATGGCTAAATGGGGATGGAGATGGAGGAGAGGGAGTGTGGGTGGCTTGAGAGGCAAATATCTCAAAGGATCCATGGGCAGCGTAACAATAGGCAATGGGAGAAGTGTTTTGAGAGTGACCCCCCACCCTCCTTTTATAACGTTTCCAAGGGGTTTTGGGGTTTTAAGCCCTTGGTCAGGACTTTAGCCCCTTTTTTGGGATTTTATCCCCTTACACCCTAACTTTAGCCCCTTTTAGGTTTTTATCCCCTTTTTGAGGGCTTTAGCTCCTTTTTGGGGTTTTTATCCCTTTTTCTTCATCCTTAAGCTATTTTGAGGGTGTGGGGGTTTAATGGAGGGTCTAATGGAGTGATATGAGGGTTGTGAGATGGTGTCCTTGGGTGGTGTAGGCCATTGAGAGCTATGTGGGTGATTTTTGGGTTAACATATTGCACCTTGATGTGTGAGGGAAGGAGCTCAACGTATGGCTGACGGACATCATAGGATTTGCTGTGTAGAGGTGGTGCTTCCAAAGCTGGGGCATGGTGGCTTTTGGTTTTTGTATTAATATGGTTCCCATCAATGGGTGAGATACAATAAATGTGTGACATGTATATGGACGAGGCGGGCATTCCCATGCTCATGAAAATGACAAAAGAATCATTTGATCTATGCTCTAAAATACAAGAGCCGATCATATACAACTGATGTTACAATAATTGTTGCCTTCATGTGAGGCTGGATATAATACTGATTTGGTACATTGGACCCATGGCATTCTCATGGAATGCTATATCTTCATGACTGATGGTCTACTGGATTTGGTACATAGCTGTGTGGACTCGCTGATTGAGAATCAGAGTCTCTGTGGTACAAGTATGCTGCATCAATCATAAAGGTATATCGAAGCACTGTTGGGGCTTCTGAACACTGTCTCCAATGCAACCCAAAAATCACAAGGGACATAACTTGTTTAGGTCCCTCGAGTAGACTCACCAATGTGCTAGATTCAGGTGACATCTGGGGTCTTCGACCAAGTACTATGCGGAACAAACCCTGTACAAATCTCAATGGTGTGACGATGGATTTGAAGTTGAGCATGTGAGAAACAACCATCTCAAGATGCACTAAGGACTCCTCTCAAGTGGTCCAAGGAACTCATCGATGATTTTAATGAAACCAATGTACAGGGACCTCTGGGTCTATCCTCTGGAATATGTATGTTGGCATTGATAGAGGGAGACCTGCCACTAGTCAAGGAAATGATGTTTCCTTGACTAGGAGCATGAGGGAGATAACCAAAAGGTGTGAAGCAATCTGCAGACTGACTCACTGAATTGGGGGGGAGGGGAGGGAAGGGAAAGAACTAAACAAGGGTAGGGGGGGAGTGGGAGACTCAAACTTCCATTGTTCAAAGTATGACAACAAGGCAGACCAGGAAGAAAATGAAACTTAACTCATGGGAATGGGATCATAGCTGTAATACTGAGAATGTCGCTGCAGATGGGAAATACATGGAGGAGGTGGACACTTTTGATACTAATGGGATCCAAGGAAGACACATTGTAGAGTACTCTAAACAAAGGCGACCCAATATGGGAATTCTTCCAAACTATTTTCTATGGGGTGGTGTCTAGGGAAACCATTATGGTACGATCTCGTGTATTTTTGGTGAGCCCGAGAAGGTAAATGCTCGATGGTGCTTTCACTTTTAGAGAGTCTGAAAGAACAAAGAACACTCCAGTGGGGGATCCTTTTCATTGGTAGTATCCTGTGCCTGAAAAAGGATAAAAGTATACATAGGAGAGCTCGCCCATCCTATAGGGGATGAGAGACTTCTTTACTATTGGTAGTCCAATCAGGCCAGAAAAGGTTAAACCTGTACTGACTGGACGGTCATTCATATACTCTTACGAGCATGAATGAAACCAAGTTTGCTCGGCAATATTTTCTTGTTGAGACAGCTGGAAAAGAGCTTAAAGACAACTAGTGGTGATATTTTTCATAAAGTGCAGCCCCTCTACCCGAGAAAGCATAAAAGTATGCAGAGGGGAACGGTCTTGGCTTGAGTGTGCCAAGGATGTCCTTTTCATGAGATGTTCTACATGGTCTGCAAAAGGATATAAATGATACAATGTAGATGCTCTTTCCTATACTTTAGTGAGCGAAAAAGGAAGCAGCTGCGCTTGACAATCTTTTCATTGTTTTAAGGAGTCAGAAAAGAGCTTAAATGAAACTCCAATGTGGTCAACTGATGGTGACACACGCAGTGCCCCATGTTGGGACAGTGGACAGAGGTCCACAGGTCATCCACGCATTATGGACGGAGTAGAAGGCTCTCAAACATACCAATACATGCATGGGATAGATTGCAGCAGAGGCTCGCAAGTTGGTGCGGCAGAGGCATGAAAACCAAGGTGGCTCTCGGACAGAGGTCAGGAAAGTGTGTGTGTGTGTTGTGGTGGACGGACTTTACTACATGCAATGTAAGTACAAGTCTCAAGGCATTTATATGCCAACTATATGCAACAAAAATAAATTGTTTTGTGGATAGATGTCCAGAGGTCCATGTAAGGTGTGGTGAAAAATACAATTATAAATACAAAAAAATAAAATTACATTCCTTAATGGGCGGTGGCCCGAAAACTCACATGAGTTGTGGTTGGGAAGTGTGATAGAAGTACAGGTCCATAGACATTTGCATCGTCATGTCATGGCTCGTAAATTAAGGTGACTGGTGGCTAATGGTGCCAAAATTGATTTATTAAACATGAGATAATGGTCTCATAAAGAGATATAAATTTGGGCCCGAAGGTGTGAGAGGTGTCTCGAATCGGTTCTGGTTGAATTTGAATTAGCAGCTGATGGTGCTGCCCCTAGTGCGTTGGTGCACTTAGGAGTTTTTGTGTGAATATGTATATCTTGTTGAGAAAGCTTATGTGGCTTCTCATTTTGTATTGGACATGTGACTTATCTAGTTATCTATATATTTTTGATGCACGTGGATGCGCTTTTATGGTTTTATTATGTGAGTATTTTTATGATGCTATGGAATGAAAATGTCTATGTGATGTATTATTACACGGTGTGTGTATTTTTAGACATAGTTATGCATGATGTTATGGTTGTATGTTTCCTATATGCAGTTGTGGATGTGCCAATTTAGAATATTGTTAGCTATTTGATCTGTGACACTATTGAGGTTTTTGGGAACATGTGTGAATGTGATGGATTCAAATGTTCTAACCATCTGTTTAGTGCGCAGGTACTTTCTAAAGAGACAGGGATCCCATAATCGATAGTGGTTGTTCAACTGAGAAACAAGTAGCTGGGAGTCTAAGAAGACATCGATATGGTGAATGCCTATCTAAAGAGCGGTGGGAAAGAGGCCATTGACACCATCATATTCCACTTAGTTGTTGGTTGCAGTGCCCATGCATATTTCATCGAAGTGGATCAACTCGTGCAATGGGGGGTATATTACCCATGCAGCCGAGGCAAGGTTCAGAGACCATCTGCGAATCCCATATAATAGTTTGAGGTGTGCTCCATCTAAAGCAATGAGAGGAAATGATACATAAGACTCAATTTTGAAAAAAAATGTGTAAAACAAAAAATGGAAAGACTATAATACAAGCTGTAACGTTGTCACTCAAAGGGATGACGTTAGAGGGAAAGTCATTTGGACTTTCTAACGATCAACAATCATTCCTTTGTGTGACACGATGAATCCTTGTAGACGGCCCATGGGGACATAGAAAACACACTTGAACGAGTTCAAGCGAATTCCGTACTGGAAACATTGTATGAATACTTGTCGCAAGTCATCTATATGTTGTTTTTGCTTCTGCGACTGCACGATGAGGTTGTTGAAACAAACCAACATAATGTGAATGAGGTCACGGAAGCAGTGTGTCATGGCACACTGGAAGGTGGCTCCAACATTTTTTAGGCCAAAGGGCATGAATCGATACGTGAATGTTCCCCATGGGGTTGTGAATGCCGCCTTATAATGGTCTTATTTCCAGATTTGGATTTGGTTATATCCAGAAAAACCGTCCATGAAGGAAAAGGCTTCATGTTTGGTGCATGCATCGATGATCTGATCGATGAAGGGTGTGGGGAAGCTGTCTTTGGGACATGCCCCATTGAGGTCATGGAATTTTGTCCAAATGAAAATGGTACCCTGTTTTCTATTCACGGGAATAGGATTAGAAACCCAAGTTGTGTATGCAATGGGATAAATGAAGCCGGCTGTCCGCAGCTTCTCTATCTCAGATTTCACCACAACCACTTTGGATGGATGGATGGGCCGTTGCTTTTGGTGTATGGGTGCCACAACAGACCATGTGTTGATGTGGTGCTCCACGATGGATGGATCTAAGCTAGCCATTTCAGTGTATGACCAAGCAAAGATGTCGCAAAATTCTTGGAAGAGAGTTGTGTAGGCATCGATCTCTTCCGCGGAGCATGATGCTCCATGCATGAGTTTTTCAAATATCTCAGAATTGGTTGAGATGTCAATTTTAATGGTTGGAGAAATGTTCGCCGTGTTCCCTTCTTCGAAGGCATCAGGTGCTAGGATTGGGTTCTTGAACCAGTCAACCTTCCCATGGATGAAATCTTTGGTCTCCATGGAAAACTCATCTGACTGCGACACAAGTTCTTCCAAGTGGAAGAACGAGTGATGGTGCATGTCATCCCATGGGTATTCCAGGGCGGTTAGAGCTTCAAGTATCTCCTCATCATTGCTGAAGAAACAAAGAGACATATATGATGGACCGTTGGTGGAGGAGGAGATGAGCGGGTCGGTGGAACTGGACATCATGTAAATGGACATGGTGTCTGAAGAAGGTGGTGGGGGGTGAACTTCTTCGATCAAGGTGATCTCAGACTCAAGGGAATGATGACAGAGGTCAGAAAGAGCCATTCAAAACTTGGCCAGGTCTTGGAAATGGTGGGATTAATGTCCATACAAGCCGCAAAGGGTGTAAGCATGGTTTGTCCTAAATTCCCTGTTCCTGACTACTGGTGCGGTTGGGAGTTCAACCATAGGGATGTTTTCATTTGTATCCATGGAATTCAGATGTGCATGGATCACTGTGATTTCAGGGAAATTCTGAGTTGGATGGCCTTGTTGTTCATAGACGGCACAAGGTGGGACTTGTCTTGCTTTTGTGGTGGCTTTGGTGTTCTTCCCCCTATCCCTTTTGGGCTGGGGCAGTCTGGGTGCAGGTGCGGTGGTTGGCTTGTGCGGATGAGGTGGAGGGTGAGACTCGACCACAATAGGTTGCATCGGGGTTAAAACAACCTGGGGCATTGTTAGTTGAGCTGGTGGATCAAGATACCACACAGGGATGCCCAACGTAAAGTTGGGAAAGCTTAAGGTGGCCATGACCGGCTTGCTCATGACACCAGGTGGGGGAAAGAGGAAGGGAATCGTATGGACTGGAGATGAGCCCAGATAAATCTCTGCTGGTTGCATGTGGGGGTGAGGTTGTGGTTGTGGCTGTGTGTAATGTTGCTGCTATGGGTGACGTTGCGGCTGCAGACAATGTTGTGGTTGTGGTTGGGGCTACGGCTGCGGTTGTTGTTTGGGTGCAGTGGTGCTAGATGAGACCATGCACAAGTCTGCAGTTTCATTTTGTGTCAGTGGTGGTGACACTAATGGGTAAGGAGCCATCATGGTGGGATCGGTAAACAACCCAGGGCCCACATTCAACGGTGGGGAGGCTGGTGTGTTTTCAACCATAGTGTTAATTGTAGGGACGACATGGGCGTGTGTGTTTCTCCCTTACAGCTCAATGGTGATGATGGTAGGGATAATGTTGCCAGGTGCTATTAACCCTTGTGGATCATGATAGGTGAGCTAGTCAACTGTCACAATCTTCCCTTCATGGGGGAACATCATGAGAGGAAAGACAGTTGATGCAAATGCTTGCATGGCATACATGTAACTCCTTCCAAGGAGGAGGTTGTAGTCTAGTTGAGCGTTGATGACTTCGATGTCAATCAAGACTGTCTTCCCTACTAACATGATAGGGACATGTGGGAGGATTCCTTGGGCATTAGTGGGATGTCCATCATAATCCCGTAGAGTTGTGGAGGACGGTTACAGAATTGGTGATCCAAGTTTCTGCCAAACCAAGGTAGACATAACGCACGTGGATACCCCCTCATCCACTATGCACCAATGCACAACCAAATTCTGGATGGACATCGGGATTTGGAAGGCGATGGTCGAGGGCATGCGCGGTTCTCCATTCTCCATGTCAAAGGTGATTAACTTGGATTCGGAGGGGTCTACTGCCCCTAGGACAGCCAGCAAGGATTTCCACTGTGTTGGGAATGTTTTGAGTACCTCAAGAGCAGACATGGTGGTTGGCGTTTGGGCCAAATCATCCACAATGCTATAGCTAACTATAGCTCTAGCTGTGGCATTGTCGGCCACTCTGCGTATGGGGGGGCATGGGAAGGGGGGTAACTAAAGAGGCAGGTTGATTGTCTTAGACCGTACTGATTTTGTTTGGTTTGCAAGTTGACCTCTTCAGTCATCATGGCTAGCAGGTGGTGTACACCTATTTCAGACATGGGAGGTGCCCCTGGAGCATTGGGATTGGCCTAGGGAGGGGGAGCGGTTGACACCAATCCTTGGACTGATAATGGGTTTTGAAGAACCATGGGGGGAGGTCCTTATGGTGTTGGGTTGGTCTGGGCTTGATGTGCTGCATTGGTGGCCTATTGGGCCTCGTTTTGAATGGCTTTCTTAGCGTGAGCCATAAGGGGACACTCAAATGTGTAATGCCCATAAACATCATAGAGTGTGCACGGTTGGTTTGTGTGCAACGGAGCATTGCATCTTGGTGCATTCTGTCGTGGGGGGTTTTGGGGTGGCCGGTTTGCCACGGAATTGTTGGGAGGGTTCAGTTGTTGATCACCTCTTTGTGGTTGGTTATTGGCTTGGTTGTGGGGCCAGTTATTTCGAGCTTTCCCTTGTTGATTGTTGGGGTTAGGCTAGTTGGGATGGTTTTGTTGTGCGAACACTTGTCCCAATGAAGCAGGTGGAGTGGGGGAGGGGGCTTGAACTGGTTGCACTGGCGATGCATAGTATATTTATGGGGGTGTTGGTGCCACAAATGTGGGAATTTTCCCCACATACTGCTGTGTTTTCCAAGCCATGGCCTGAGCCTGCTATGGTGGCACAGGTTGTGCATAGGAAGTTGTTGCTCCGGACTAGGACATCATTCTAGCATAGTCTAGAGCTTGGTTTTGGTAAGCAACATTAGTAGTGTTGATTGGTTGTGGTGTAGTGACAGGTGGTTTTGGTCAAGGTTGCAGCTATTGGGATACTGATCCTATGATACCATCTACAGCATGGGATGCCCCAGGTGCATCGTGGTATGAGGTACTCAAATGGGGAGCATCTAGAATTAAAGTGTACAGGTATCCAAACTAAGCATAGATAAGGTCAAATTGTTGGGCCTTCAGTATGGCCTCTTCTTCAGATTGGGGACATTCAGATGTGACGTCCTTTGCAATGGGCAGGAGTAAAGTCTTAAGGAACCAATCCAAGAAGATCCAGTCATCTAGTTGGATTTTGCATAGACTACGGCGTTGTCGCCACTCATGGATATGGTCAGTTATATGAGTGGCGGTGCTTTGGTGATAGGATAACAAGATCTCCAATCCCTTGTCATATCTGATGGGGAGTTGGAAGTAATGTAGGAACATGAAGGCTAGGGAGTTGAAGTCCAGGTACTTGTCTTGTGGTAGCTCAATGTAACATTTAGCCGCGACACCTGCAAGGGTGCGTTGGAATAGCCTCAGCCTGACAAATTCATCTACGATGCTATTGGATGAGCTCCATATATGGAATGTCATTATATGCTTTTGGGGACATTCCCCTGCTTTTCCTTCAAACTTGGGGATGTCTGATGGCAACCCTAGTTGGCATGGGTGGCCAGAAGGCTTGGTGGTGGATGGGGCCATTTGTTAATCTAGACAAATTAGGAAAGTTGAGATGAGTCATGAAGGGTAGATTTGACCCCAATTTGATGTGGGATGGGGCTGTGATGGGGGTGGGTTTTACAGGTGCATAGTGTATCTGCACAGCTGGGGGTGCTTGCGGTGGCACCATTGCAGATGGGCCAATGCCCCCAAGTGTTGTGGGTGGGACAGTATGAGTGGTGGGAGCATTTCCCCAATGTATGACTGTAGGGGCAATGTAAGTGGATGGTCCACTACCTCCCTGTGTGGTAGGAGGGGCAGTGTGTGTGGAGGGGCCACTAACCCCATGTGATGTAAGTGGGCCAGCTTGGCTGGTCACTATAGGTGGTGGAAGCTAACTAATGATAGTCTGCATGACTATGCTTGGGCCACTTGCCAAGTTGTGGGTGACAGGTTGTGATGTGGACATGGGTACACTTGCTAAGGTTAAGCTGAAAAATGGATCCGGGTTCACACTAGCCACGGGGCTTGATGGTGCGGTGTGGAGGTCTGGTTTAGACTGATATGGGTCTGAATTAGAATCAGAGGCTGTGTGGCCCTCTGATGCTATGGGAGATCATTGAGAGCAGCTTTGATGGTGCCGATTGAGTGTTCCGAATGGTGGTGGTTTGCCTCTTAGGCATGAGAAAGACCGTGGAGGATCAATTATGTTTGATTTGATGAATGAAACTAGTGGGAATGTGATTTGGACCCCATTTTTTGTGGCTTCCTATTGGTTGAAGGTGGTTTCTCGGCCACCAAGACTACCGAAAGACAGTACTTGGCTTGTTCCTCACAGGTTTTTCTACTCAATCGGAAGGGGTTGTTTCCCGTTTCACTTGGAAATTCCTCTCAACAGCCAGCTACTTTGGGGTTCCTGTGGTACTCCTCATAATGAGTTTTTGGGAAAATCCCAAGTACTTCCCATAGTTGAAGCAGTCAGGGACTTATGTCCTTAAAGACTGCAGAGTTGTTTGTACTTAGTGTAAATTAGTAAATTTTAAGGCTCACTCAGCATCATGAACTGAGTTGGGTTACTTAGTTGGTGTGGTGTATTTGTTTGCTTATTTTTCTGGTATTTGATTGCTGCAATATGGTTTATGAATTCAACATGGTAGATTTCATGTCATTCTGGTTGTGTATGCAAGCATAAATAAACAGAAATTGTGAATAAGTACAATGATTAACCCTGAATGTTTGCTAGCCTAACTAGATGTCTACCTCCCACTGATATTCCTCTTCAACCAAGAGAAGGTGATGGGCTCTCAACACAATGGGACTAATCCCATCCGTAGATCCTCGGGTCACCTCCTGGATGCTAGGTTGGTTAACAAGGAGGACGCTTAGCACCGTGAGAAGCCCTCCTTCTCTATCCCCTCTACCTTCCAGGTCACCTAGTTTTAATGGTTTGGAACAATATCATGGAGTGCCTAGATCTATATGAGCTTTCCCTTCATCATATCCTTGAATACCCCGGAGGGTGATGACTGGGTAGAGGAGGAAGGGGAAGCAAGATGGTTGATTTTAGGTTGATTTTAGTTAGGCTAGGTTCATTTAATTAAGCCCTTAACTTTTACTTAACATTTACACATTGTTCATGAAATAAATTGCTGAGAATAAAAACAGAAACTCAAATTAAAATGGTGTGGTGGACAGAGGCAGCTAGCTTGCACTAACAGTCCTCTGAAACTGAAATTTACCGTCTATTAAAATCAATTTAAAGTTCTGTTTGACAGGCCGCACATTTCTGACCAAATATGGCGAGGGGGCCACGAGATTTTTTCAAAAATGAGCAAGGGGGTCGCACAAAATTCAGAAACAGCCACAGACTGAGTTTCTGGGCTGAAGTTTCACTTATTGGGAGATTAAGTGCACCCCAGTCTCACCTTTTTCCCTGATAAGAACGCCCTGCTCTCGATTGGGGTTTTTTTGTGAGACAGAGTCAGATTTAGCCGATAGTAACTGGTACTGTGGTCAACTTGACTTGGTTTGGCCTAGCAGAGGCTTCGACAGTGCTTAAAATAGGAAATAAACAAAATCTAATATGGATTTAACATGAAATTTCTGAAAAACTAGGGCAAAAATTTTAAAAACTTGAAAATAAAAATTTTGAACCAAGGATCCTGTGGGATCGACCTGGTATGGTCGCCAGTTATGTAGCAGGGATTTCTCCTTGCTACAGGGGTAGGAATGGCTCCCTTCTATCTATAGAATAGAAGGGTAGGTTCCTACGTGGATAAAGACTGTAAAAATGGAAAAACAAAACTGACAGAACAGTAAACTAAACTAAGGCTAAGATAATGACAGAAAGATATAGAAGCAATGTTGATGAAACCCTGTGCAAACATGGGTTAGGGTTCTACCTTCAAAACCTGCAAACAAATCCTAAGCTATGATAAAACCTACAAAACAATGGGCTTTAGCTCCTAGGAGGCTATTTTGGGCTCCTTTTTGGGGTTTTTAGCCCTTTTTCTTCATCCTTAGGCTATTTTGAGGGTGTGGAGGTTTAATGGAGGGTCTAATGGAGTGATATGAGGGTTGTGACATGGTGTCCTTGGGTGGTGTAGGATATTGAGAGCTATGTGGGTGATTTTTGTGTTAACAATCGGCTTAACATTTAGGCTTATTGAGGTTATTAGAGTCTATGTGTCAATGTATAAACATGCTAGGCATTACGGTCGATTCATATGAACATGTCTAATTCCCCCTAGGTTTTTAAGGTTTTTTAATTTTTTTCAGTGTTTTTTATTAAAATTTAATTTTTCCAAAACTTAGGCTATTTTTCAATAGTTTAATTGGAAAAATTGGTTTTGTAATAAAAGTGGGCCCAGAAGTCAGATTCAGTCATGTAGGTGCTCATTTTGAATCTTAGAGCACCCGATAAACCTATAGACCCACTTTTTCCTGGTTTTGAGTGATTTTCCATCACTCGGGTCAGAAATCCCCAAAAAATCAATTATTAATTATTTTAATTAATAAATTGATGAATAATGGAGCAAATCCAAAATCCTAGATCAATGGATTCTCAACCGATTTGATTGAAATCAGTCTCATCAGCACCAAATTGACTAGATATGACAAATCCTTAACTGAAGGAGGTGATCTGGGTGGATCCAGAGTTGAAATTTAGCTTCCTTTATGGGGAATTACACCCTCTCTCTCTCCTCCACATGTGTGGGCTCTTATGGGAGCTCTGTGGTTTATTTTTGTACTCAACAGGTCAATGTGTCAACTCAATTAGCCCCCCGATTGACATTTAGACTTAGTAGAAGCTCAGTTCAGCTTCATATCAGGCATTGATGGACTCTCCTTCAGCTACAATGGTCTATCTCCTTGGGATTTGCGCCCCCTCTGGGCTGGGGTTTCAATTTTGTGTATAAATAAATCATGGTTGCCTCCTTTCCAAGTTAGTAAGAGTTAGATTGAGGAGCCATTGTTGTTTTAATAATGTATAATATCTTTTGCTATTGGAATAAAGTGAATATTTGTAGGCAATATGGTGTCATGTCATTGTATGTGTGGATGAGCATTGCCATGTTTTACTGAGGTAACCTGTATCTATGTTCATAATTTGTTGATTGTTTGTGGATTCATTGCTAAGATTGATAATAAGTTTATTATAATCTTGATAGGAAAGGAGTTTGTTAATAAGTTTATTGGTCATCTCTTTCCTTTTTGATGCATGTTTAGAGATCTAGATTCAACATGTTTTATAAGTTTATATGCATGTTATTCTGAAATCTCTATGTATGTATTAACCGGATCTCACAAGTATTTTGGAAATTCTTTGGATTCAGTTGCAGGTTCCTAGCTTGGAGAGGATGTTGATATATTTTTCTTCTTCACTCTCTCCAAAACCATTCAAAGGCATAGTCCCTCAACATTCCACTGGAAATCTCCATGGTTGATCTTCAAGGCTTCCAGCAAAAATGGTCTTCTTTTCCTCTTCCTCCTTCAATTTTTTCTAAAATCAGTTCGGTTACTTGTTTGCAGCTTTAAAATTATTTATATCTATCAATTTCAGATTTTATTTTACATATATATTTCTGCATTAAATCTCATAAACTAGATCTCATTCCTAAAAGAAAATTTACAAGCATTCTAGATCTAGTTTTAGAAAAAATTGTCATTTTTCAAGGCTGTGAAAGTAGATCTAAAGCTTGTTGGATGCATGGTTGTTTCATTAGAGTCTAAAAATTTATATTCATCAATTTAATTGCTTCATATTGGCTTCCCAAAAATCATGCCAAGATCTTAAGGAAATCTTTATTTCCTTGGTTCCTTTTTTGCTTCTTTAAAAACTAGTTTTAACTTAGAATTTTTGGGTAAAACGTTTGTTCATACAAAAGTACTTTTGGGAATATTTAAATATGATAATATTTCTGGTTTTTATCAGGTGTAACAAAAAATAGGAGGAGGATCTGTATGGAAATCATTTTTGGACAATTCGAAACCCCCAGGGGGTCTCCGTCTTCCCAAAATTTCAAATTTTTGCAATTTGTAAACCTTTGGTCTCATTCCATATAAGGACCAAGTGGATTAATTTCAGTTTTATTATATTCAAAATTCTACTAATAAAAATAAAAATATCTTCGAATAGGCTCTTTCGAGGCTATTCGCCTCCCCCCTGGGGGGATTCGCGTCTGTGTCATTTTTTACATTTTTTCATCTTTTTTCAATCTAGTGTAGTTCCAATATGCAGGGGTAGTATACTTTGACTTATAATAATTTTCATATTCCATATATGGTGGTTTCAAAGTAATTTTAATACTTACCCCACAAGCCTCCTTTTGAGTCGAAAGGTGAAGAAAGGGTCGTGGTAGTCCAATTAGAAAATTGTGGTTTGCTTATTTGTTTATGCTTCATCTGATTTCATTAATTGTTTTAGTAATCATAATAAAATCAACCCATCTTTGATTCATTGATTGAGGTCCACTTGGACCGAAAGAGGCTCCTGGAGGGTTTTCTTTTTAATAAGAACACCTCTTTTAAAATTTTCTAAAAGTAACAAAGACTCCAGTGTGTATGCTCTATACTTGGCTGTGGTTCTTCTGATTATTCAAACTGCATCAAAATCACTTGAGTGACTATATTAATTAGTCCTCATCTCCCAAATTGACAAACCATCAGACGAAAATCCAATGCCTCGAACAAAATGTAAATGGTGGAAAAATACTCAAAGGAGTGGGAACAACTGGAAAGTGATCTCGAGGAGCTGATCTTTATCACACCCTAATGGGTGTGTTATGAACAATATTCTCCTAGACTCCATTCTAGCCCACAAACCACCTTGCGGGTAGCTGTGAAAGTTCACTTTTGGACATAATCCAAGTACCCCTTGGGTATATCTGGAGTCCCCTTTTCACCTAAGTTAATTCATTTACATTCCACATTAATTTAAAATCTACCAAGATACATTTGTAAAACATTATTTTAAGCGCATGCAAGCACATTATTTTCTATGGTGAATCCATTTAAGGTACTAGTTATTTACTTTGATCATTTCTTTCGATTATATATA
>LPNX010998894.1:129304-179902 GCA_001517045.1 Pseudotsuga menziesii
TGGTGGGGGACATAAAAGGATAAATATTATGGTGGTTGAAGGGTTATTAGTTTACAAAGGATTAGGGAAGTTATAGAAGAGGAGGAATATATGGTGATGGGGAAGAGAGATAGTGTTTGGGGGTGGTAAGTGGTAGGGGTATCGAGAATACAAGAGACAAATAGAGATGGGGTGCTTATGGGTAGGAGTAATATTAGAGAGAGAGAGAGAGAGATATGTCAAGGGTGTGAATATGAGTAAGGATAGTAGGAGGGGTTAGGAGATAAAGGGGAGCTTAGGGGTTAGGGAGAAAGTGGAAAAGAGACATGGGTTGTTAAGGTGTAGGGTGAGAGGGAGAGAGAGAGGTTGGGGATAGGTGTATGTGGAGGAGTATGGAAGGGAGAGAGTGAGAGAGTAGGTTAGTAAGGGTTACTAGGAAGAGGAGAGAGAGAGAGAGAGAGAGAGAGAGAGAGAGAGAGAGAGAGAGAGAGAGTTGGGAGTGAAAGAGGAGACGGTGTGGGTGATTAGGCTTAGGGGAGTGGAGGTGGGTGGAGTGTTGAAAAGGAAAGTTTCCTATGGATAGGGTTTAAGAGGCCATTAATGTATTGGGGTTGAAAGGTGGATGTATACTATTCATCAAGCATATATAAGAAAGTTTCAGAGATTAGAATAGTTCATACCTTAGCCAAATGAAAGTTGATCCAAGCAGCCCTTCAATCCTCTTCTTGCACCTCTCGCTCCAAGAGACCTGCAAAATGAATTATACCTTACTCAAACCAATATGACCACATATAAAGAAATGATAATCAAATAAAAATGAAATAATGACCTGACTAACATCATCATATGATCATAAACAGAGATTCAATCACACATTGAACAATAATTTTGGAAGAAGAAGGACATCACATATTTATTAATATTGAAAACAAGTACAAATATACCTTCTCTTCAAGTTTGACACCTCACAAAACCTTGATCTAGTTCTGTTGCTTCTCTTCTCTAAGGAGCTCAGCCTCCAAGCTCTACAACAGAAGGAGAAAGCTTCTAGGGAAAAGGTGTGGGCAAAGAGAGCTCCAATTCCTCCAGCATAATAATGAAAAGATTCAAGTCCCCTCTCATGGACCTCACTACCTCTATTTATATGCTGCTGAAGAGATAGGGTCAAAGACAAATTAGTTGCAATTGAAGGAGTCAGTTGCATAACTAACCAAACTACCCAACTTTTGAAAAACGTATTTTTTTGACATTTTTAGGAGGAATACGTAGGTTGTAGAGACATCAGCCATGTATGCAAGGGGTATACACAGGTTGAAATGTAAATATTCATGTATTTAGGGAATACATGAGTATTATATATAGCAAGTCGTGTACCATACGTGGGCTTCATTATGGAAACTCATGTATGCATCCAAAAATCTCATTTTAAGGGTATTTATGGGCATTTTTAGACTTTGGTGTCTGTTGTAAAGTTTTAGCTAACTAAAATATACTTTCAACAATGTAGAGATGCGTTCAAATGGAGTTACATAACTCAAGATATGGTTCATCCAAGTTAGGTGTTTTTTCAATGACTTTCATGAAGTGTCATCTTGGAAGTGTCCATATGCAATTGAAACATGGGAAAGTGTTCACAAGAAGAGATGTGTCATTTTGAGCTATAACAGATGCCCCCTAATGTATGAGGTTAGAGGAGAAGATGATAGCCAAAATACATTATAAAGGAAATAGCTGAGTATGAAGAGAGTAGAGAATCCAAGATCAAAAGGCTTGAACAAAGGTACTTGAAAGAGAGATAAATGTCAGACAAAACTGATCTCTGGGACATATAAGTCCATATACAAAACATCGCCATAAAGATACATGTGGATCCAACATATGTATAACTGATGAAACTATCATGGTCGCTCAATATGTAAAAAGGCACCATATCAAATCTAAAGGAGCCATGGCCACAAATGAACAAGGTGGATCCATACTCGACAATTGATCATAGCCACAAAAATACATGGTGGATCTATGTCTCAGCAAAATGTCATATAAAGTTTGAAAAGGTCTTACGCAACTCAAGCAATAGAAAAAAATGACAATGCTACTGTCATCCCAAGGTATGAATCCTAACCATGTGAATAAAGGACCTGAAGTCGAACATGGAGGAAGCTGTTTGATTATCGGTCAATGATGAGAACCGTTAACAAACATAAGGGAAACCACCATTAGTGAAAATGGTCCCCAAGGTACCTAGTACATTCTAACAAGTGTGAATACAAGGACTTGAATTCGAACACTTGAAGAATCCATCGAGTAGGAGACATTAAGGTATTCCCACTACCCAATAGTGATGGAAATTTCCACTGATGACCGCAATCCCCAAGCTACTGTCATAAAACTCTAAATCTCTTTCCCAGAGCAAGATGTGTTGCAGTCGATAGGAAGAGATCCATTTGAAGGAATGCATTAAGGAATACTTCATCATCCAACACGAGATAAGTCAAAGACTAATTGGATCTATAATTGGTACAAAGTTTCATGACAAGGACTGCCGAAGACATGATATAATGAACTGATACTAGGGAATGGCCGACACAAAAGGTCAAGGAAACTGCAGAATGTCTGACAAAGGTTTAATCCTTGAATAGTGAGCATGAAAAAAAAGTGACTTAAGCAACTTTTGACACAAAAGGGACCAACGACACAAATATGCAATGTAGGAGACATTGACAGATTCCCCATATAATTGGAAAAGAGACCAACTGGAGGAGTAAGAAACTCTGAATCAGGATAAGCTAAAAAAACTAGGACCCAAATGTTAATAGACTCAAAACTAGTGCTTTGTTCAAGGAAACAAGACTTGCTACCATGATGTAAAAAATGTGTGAATGAACTTCCCTTCCCCTCTTTCTTGTAAAGGTTTAACAATTCCAAGAAAGAAAACTTAGGACCTTGTTCATTTTTGGCAAGCTCAAAAAAGAGACAGAAGAATGCTTGATAAAGCACTGATTCATGGATTTTACGAGCCCAAATCGATACATGCTCATCAGTGTTTTCATAGTTTAGAGAGTCTGAAAACTCCAAAGAATACTCAAGGGGGGTGTTTTTTCATAATGTTAGTCTCCTAAGTCTGAAAAAGTATAAAACAATACAGAGGAGAACTCTCTTAGCTTCTGAAGAGGTAAGGCACACCTTTTTTGTACTTAGTTGGGGAGGTCCGAAAAAGGTTAAATTACCACCTACCCAACGCTCCTTCAAAAGCAGCATATAGCCTGAGTTTTACGAGCATGAAGGAAGGAAAGATCACTCAGAAAGATCCATTTGATTACGAGAAATGGGGCTTACAAAAGTAAACTCGATGCTTTGTTCTTTAGGGTTTAACGAGCATGACAAAGGCATAAATTACACTCTGAATCTTTTTCATGTTTAGGTCCATAACATGAAAAAGAGAAAACTAAGATCATACCAGGGGTTCCTTTTCCATAAGTTTAGTCCCTCAGGCCTGGAAAAGTGATAAACCTATGCCTAAGAATACTCTTCTCAATTCCAAATAAAAGAGAGTGTTCCTTTCTTGTATTATTCCACATGGTCTGAGAAAGTGATAACCTACCACCAATGTGGATTCCCATTCACATATTCTTAACGAGCATGAATGGAAAAGTTTACTTGGCAGTCAAGTCTATTTTGAGGAGTCAAACTTGGGCCTAAAGAAAACTCCATATCTTTCCTGTGAATTTTTAAAGAGTCTGGAAAAGTAAACTCGTGGCCTCCTTACTGTTTTTAACGAGCTCGAAGGAGAGAAAAAAATTATGCTCTAAATGAGAGGAGATGAGTGTCATAGGTAGACAAAACTAGTTCCAAGCACAAGGAACAAACCTATACATAATGTAAGGAAATTGAGCAAGATAAATACACTCAGGGAATGTCTCGTCCAGGTAAAAGGTGTCAAGTTACAAATTCAAAATAGTACAAGTTTGAGCGATGATGAGAGAAAAGATGAGGGCTTATACAATGAGATAAAAGCGTGGAAGTCGACATCAACATCAAAAGTGCAAGCAGGGAACATGCAGATGCAGTTATAGCTTGAACAACAATACAAGGACCGTAAACAGTTATGAATCCAACTAAGAATCCCATCTCCAAGAAGCAACAACATCAAAAGAAAATACCAATGCGGGTCACTTTAGCAGAAACACATGCAACTTTGTTATATTCTGCAAAAGGGAAAGTCAAGGTAGAATCGACCAAAGAAGATTCTATATCACCAAGGATCGAGGGTTTATAATCAGTAAGATCAACCTCAGAAGGAGAGAAAAAATCAACAAGGGAGATAGAGTCTGTAGGAACAAACTCAGTATCACAGGAGTTGAAAAATTCATACAAAAAATCAAACTCACCAGGATCACTGACTTGTTCTTCAAAGGAAGAGTCAAAAGGATCAACAAGACCAACATAAGAAGAAAGTTTAGGATTACTAGGAAAATTAGGGTTAGACTTAGTCACAACTAAACCAACATCCAATAGAAGATATGACTGTATCAAAGACTCTAGGAATACTTCATCTAAAGAAAGGAGATCATCTGAGATAGGACACGTGTCTAAACTTTCAAATGGATTGACAAAGTGGAGAGAAAGCTCCATAGTATGTATAGGATGACTCACTTGGTCAACTGATGGGACCAAGTCCCAAGAAGGTAAGCATGAAAACATAGGCTGCTTCTCAGTAGTAATTGAATGCAAAGGACATGAGGCCACATAGCTCACCTGTCGCGGGTTATTTTCTATAGAAACACTGGGAATCAATAAAGGAAAGACTTGGTCTCTAGTTGGGTTTGGAGAAGGATCAAGAAAATCCAACTAATCAATAGTGACAATTTCTTCACCATGATTAAAGTACATCACACAAAATAATGTTGAAACCATAGCTTGCATGGCATAGACATAATCATGTCCAAGGAGCATATTGAATTCCAAGGGGTCTTCTATCACCATGAAGTCAACTAATATGGTATTACCACCCAAAGTAACAGATGTTTGAGAAAGAATTCCCAAGGCTATACAAGTTCTTCTATCAAATGCTAGTAACTGACTAGCAATCGACACAAGGCTGGGAGATCCCATGCCTCGCCAAGCATGAGAAAACAAGATACTAACTGAGGCTCCTTCATCAAAAATACAATGAGAAATTGTGTATTGTACAACTTTGACCTTTATCTGGAAAGGTGCGTCAAAAGGAAGGCGCGTCTCAAATAGGCTATCCCAAATAAACAAAGAAATCTGAGAGCTTAGTGGGGGTTGATCTGAAGCAAGTTCAGTGCCCCCTTGTTCAGTAAGCTCTAAACTAGCAGTGAATAAAATGTGACTAGTAGACACTTCACTCTCCAAATGAAGAGTGGGATCGATCGATAATGGAATTGATTCAACTGCTTCGTGAAAGTCACTCTTCGAAGGGAGAGAGGGATTTACCAAAGGTGACATTGGTTCAATCACACATGGATCACTCTACGAAAGAAGAGTGGGATCGACCAAAGCTGAGATTGGTTCAACCACTTGATCAACCAAAGGTTGAGTAGGTTGTTGGGAAACTATAGGTTTCTCATGAGAAGGAAATTCTTGAGTCTCGGACCACACTCTTCGTACCTCTACGATAGCAGGGTACTAGTGAGTAAGATTATCTCCCTCACATAGGTTACAAGGGAACTTAAGTTTTCATTTCGAATGACCAGTTTTCTCAATAGTGTCAATATGACTAGCAGTGGATGACTATTTTCTCTTAGCATGACCTACAGAGGCTAAAAGTTTTCCCCCGGCATTACCACCATTAATGGAACCATAGGACTACCAATTCTCTCACTAAGAACCTCCCTAAATTCCTCACACTCCAAGCGGTAAAGCTTGGGAAGAAAGTAAGATCTATGATGGAGCTCTTCCCATGGTGGCTCAGCTCCCAACATGGCCTCAATAATCGCTTTGTCTGAAGGAAAAACACTATCAAGGAAATTGTGTGCATGAGAAGACTGTATTGCCCATGCAGGAAGCACATAAGGGTCCTCCTCCTCTATCTGCAAAGAGGAAGGAATGGGCTCTACAACACACCCTACATTATCTTGATAAGCTACCATAGTTGCAGGCAATGGCACGTGCGTCACGATGGGCTCACTCGAAGCATTTGGTGCAGGAAGAATCCAAGGATCTTCCATATGAATCGTGCGAAAAGACACCGATATTATAGATGTCAAAGCCTCACTGGAACTAGACCCTATCATAAGGATAGGTGCAGAACAACTAACTTCCCATGAGGGATGGATACATGCCCACACCCACACTCCCAGTTGCTGGCTGAGAGTGCTCTACAATCGGGATCAAAGCTCCCAAAGATGTGGTAACTGACAGATTCTTGAATGGTGTTTGATCAATCATAACTATCTTCCCATTAAATGGAAAGCATACACCGTGAAATAGGGAAGAAGCTATGGCTTGCATACTGTACATCCAATTCCTACCCAGTAAGATATTGTAGTCAAGGGGCGCATCAACCACCTCGACCTCTATCGCAATGGTTTTCCCTCCCAAATGGACCTTAAGGGAAGGAAGGATCCCATGCGACCTAAATGATCTCCTATCAAATGAAGTTAACATTGTTGTTGATTTAGACAACTCAGGGGAACCTAAACCCTTCCAACATGATAAATACATCACAGAAGCAGCAACACCTTCATCAATCACAGTGTGCTTGACGGTCATGTTAATACATTATATGTGAATCAAAAGAGACACATAGTAAGGAAAGTGAGGCTGAAGTCCCGCGGTTTCAAATTTAATCACGAAGGAATAATTATCATCATTCACACCAAGGGTAGCAAGAAAAGCCTTCCTTTGCGAAGGACAACTCTGAAGTACTTCTAGTGTAGACATCGCATAAGGAGTGTGGCCCAAATCCTCGACAACATAATAGTTCTGGGTGGCTCAGTCATTAGGATTGTGCCCTGAACGTTTAAGGACTCCCTTAGGAATGTGAGGTGCAGCTTCAGGTTTATCCATAGGTTTTTCAATACGCAAAGGAGTCCCTGGTGGATCAAGTTCATTTCCTGGGTTGGGTTGTGACGAACCATAGTCCTTCCCACGGGTCACAACTTTTGTAGCACGTACAATGTTAATGCAACCATGACCACTACCCTCTAGTGGATCTTGATCACCACCAGACTGATCATGGGTCCTTGAGTTCATATATTGATTGTGAGGTAAAGGGTTAGTCAACATAGCTGGGCCCTGTGCTAAGAATCTCGAGGCTTCATCGATATGAGGGCACAAGTAAGTGAGGCGATCTTCCTTACACAACTTGCAAGGAAATTTAACCTTACGTTTATCTTGCTTGTCCCCCCCAGCATTACAGGTGTTATTGTCATTATTATTAGCATTTTCATTCCTATTCCCACCCTTACGATTATTCTTACCCTTCTTTTTATTCCATCCGGGCTGCTGGTTACCCTTCTAGTCCGATGATTACACCAAAAGCACACTCACCATTTGGGTGGGTTGAGATGAAGCCATGGCTTATATCAAAGCAGATTGGTTGATTGACAATTAACTAACTTGTTTTGCAACCAAATCCACAGGTTTAGCACTCACACAACTAACAATGCCATCAACATGTGGTCCAAGTTTAACTTTGGGGTCAAAACTAGAATGCAGAGCATTGGGAATGATATCATATAACAAACTAGACTGAGCATAAATCAAATCCAGTTCCTGCACCCAAAAAATGGCTTGTTCCTCATTTTGCATTCCGGATGTAGAAACATCCATCGCTATATACGGAAATAACAACTTAAGGAACCATTCGAGCAGGAATTCTGGTGGTATAAAGGCTTTAATTAACCTCTTTCGTCTATGCCACTCTTGCATAGGATCCAAGATATGTGTGGCTTTATCATGCCAAAATGTTGACAAGAGTTCCGTACCAATGTCATAACACACTGGTAGCTGGAAGTAGTTAAGAAAAGTCATCGCTAGGTCATCGAACAAAGCAAATGCTCCCCTAGGTAGCTCTATATACCATTTCGTAGTAGGACCTGTAAGGGTGCATTGAAACAACCTTAAACAGATTGAATCCTAGTGTAAGGAATTTGAAGAGCACCATAGGTGAAAGGTAGTAACATGTTCACTCGGATCCTCTCCCTATTTTCCCTTGAATTTGGGTATGTCCGAGGGAAGCTTAGTAGGGACATCCGGCCAAGCCGGGTCATGAGCTATACGATCGTTCATCAATCTCGACAAGTCAAGAAGATTTAGCATTGCAAGGAAAGAGAGCCTAGGATGATTAAGTTGATGGACTGCTCCCTGATAGTTCTGATTCACATAGGTCTAATTACCATAACCACCATGGCCTTGGCCATAGTGCCCTCCTCCTGTTTGACCCATATATGGTTGCATGGAAGCACCATAGTGTGGTGTACCTTGACTATTTGGAGCTACAAAGCCATAATTTGGAGAGTAAGTGGGTTGTTGATACCTGCACCCATAAGGTGAAGAACCCTGTCCATACTACGTCCCATAATAGGGTCCATAAGTCATCGCATGAGAGGTCCCATGGGACACTTCGTAGGTAGGAATATACGTTCCAGATGTAGGAATATACATTTTGAAAGTAGGAATATATGCTCTGGAAGTAGTAATATGACCTCTAGAAGTATGAACATGACTTCCCAAAACCATGGGAGGTACTTGAACCTGAGACATAACCGGTCAAGTAATCGCAGTACGGACATGACTCGTAGCAACGTTTCTACCTGAAGGGCCACGTGAATGAGGTGGAGGGTGAAAATTTGAAGAACTAGGGATAGAGGACAAAGGGACTTGTGTAATTATGTACGTGTTATTCCCTATAGTCACTCATCTCAAATCTGGTATCCTAATAGGATCACTAACCCTAGACCTAGGAGGAATATGTGATGTAGCTTCCACCGCCAAGATGGAAGGTGCAATGTGACTTGTGCTCCCAAACCTCTCTACATGGTAAGGAATGAGAGTGCCCCATGGAATAGTGTTAGGCTCAAAATCTGACTCGACATGAAATTCCAAATCATGTGTGGAAAAAACATACATACCATAACTACCATAACTCGTGCTTGTGGGTTCAAAATGAGTCTCATCATCCTCTGACATTCCATACCGGCGATGCGTCAATGGGGGATCAACACTGGAGTAAGTAGTTCTATCATGAAAAGTACCTATCTCAAAATGTACAGGACCTAACTCAGTCAAAACAAGTGAAGGATCATAGTTAGGAGTAAAATCCCCATCTTCCACTTGAATGGGAGAAGGTGGTTCAGGAATACCTTCTACATGGTCTCCCATTGTGTGTGAATCAATGTGTGAAGTAGTTTGCTTGGATTGTCTATTTCTCTCTCCCAAAGGAGGAGGAGATGTAGAAGGTGGAAGTCTTGATAAACGACGAGAGCGACGAGGAGCCATACCTGAATCCACAATGACTCAAAAAATATAAAAGACTCTTTGTTGCTGCCTTTCACAAACCTGGGTCACGTGGAAAAAATCTTCAAGACACTCGGTGTGTCCTTGGGGGAAAGTCTTGATTCAAGGCTGTCACCTTGTTCTTGACTCCTCCATTTAGGCTCAACTCCTAATGAAGCCAAGGGGGGTAGACCCTATTAAGTTACTAAGGCTAAATTACTTCGTAAGGTGATGTTGAACTGAATGAGTTACTTAGGTGATTGCAAAACATTCACTCCAAGCACATGCAAGTACATTGATTTTATTTTTGACTCCATTATAAGGCACTGGTTATTTTCTTTCTTTATATATATATTGTGTCTCAGCATTTTTCTTTCATGTGTTCATATTTGTATCTTGTCATCTTTGATTGTCTATAGTTAAATTTCAAACTCCTAAGTAACTCATTCAGTTTAACATCACCATACTAAGTAATTATCCTTAGTAACTTAATAGGGTCTACCCCCCTTGGTTTCATTAGGAGTTGAGCCTAAACGGAGGATTCAAGAACAATGTGACAGCCTTGACTCGAGACTTTCCCCCAAGGACACACCGAGTGGCTTGAATATTTCTTACATGTGACCCAGGTGTGTGAAAGGCGGCAACACTTTTTTGGCACCATTGCCGAGGATAAATATTTGTATTCCTGGGTATGACTTAGCTTAAATTTTTTCTAAACAACTAAAAAGATAAAAACTTTTGATTGATCTAGTCTTTAAAAAACATAAAAATTAAAACTCGATCCATCTGGCGACTCCACTGTCTAACATCCCTTCAAGAATTTCTACCCGAAGAAACCACCGATAGTTATTCAATCCTCTCCCTGATCCCGAAAGGTTTATTAGGGAAAGATTGAATAGGAAGACTTCTCATAGAAACCTTGAAAATTTAGGAGACTAATATTTCTCAGATATCCATCACATATTTGTAGAGAGTCATACCTACCAATCTCAAGAAATGACGGAATTTTACAAACCCCTTGACTTTTCTCAGATAGCAGGTAGTCCTCATGACATTCTGAATGATGCTATCAAGAAGCTCCCCATATTCGAGGGAAATAATGCCATCACTACCAAGACTCACCTCCGGAAGTTTGATAAGCACCTGGTCAGTTACTGCAATAATGTTGCCTCTAACCATGAAGATGTCAAAATGAAGCTCTTTGCTTTATCTTTAAAGGATGATGCTACGGAATGGTACGCCGACCTTGCTGATGATTCATATAAAACTCTTAATGAATTCCTGGAAGGTTTTAAGAAGAAATGTGGGGAAAAGAAAGAACCAAGACATCTACTTGCTGCCCTTCATAACATAAAGAAGATGGAAAATGAAACCATTGATGAATTTAATACTAAGTTCATGCGTGTGGTTGTGGACCTCCCTAGAGAAATCAATCCAAGGGATGCCTCAATCCTCATATCTTACATCGAAGCTTTCACTGGTGATTTGAGGTACCAGTTAAGGGACAAAGAGCCGACCGATCTAAAAACTGCTCAAGATTTGGCTGAGAAAATAGAAAAGAATATGCAATCTTCAAGAAAATCCAACATTCCAGGTTACACTAGGGGAAACACTTCATAAAACAAAGAGAATGGAAAAGCCGTTGAATTAGAGGAAAAGGAAACATCTAAAGATCCCATGGAAAAGGTAACTAACATGATAGAAAAATTGGTTACTAATCAGAACCAACTCATGGAAAATCAATATGTACAATTGAATAATATTCATAACAGAATAATCGCAATGGAAAGAAATAATGGACCTAGGAACTTTCAGCCTAAACAGAATCAGGTGTATCAAAAGAAGGCTCCTCAACAAGAACCTAGGATTCCAAACTAGTTAGACTCAACTAACCTGGTAGAAGAAGTCATTCCATGGTGTAGACCTTGTGATCAATTCCACCAAGAAAGCACTTGCTATATAGAAAACCAGGCTATAGAACATGGAATGGCCGAGGTCAATAATCAGGAAACAACATCAGGAAAGTCTGATCATGTGTACATGGTAGGCTGAACCTATCCTTTATCAAACCATCATTGGCAGTAGGCCACATATTATGGTTACAAGAAGGATCTCCTTTCCAAATTTTACGATGTAATGACTTCTCCGGAAACAATTAAGGAAATGAAGGAGGCTAGGTTCAAGGGAGCAGTATATCAAAGAAGAGAGAAGCCATCACCGTCTAAACAGTACAAGCCAAATGTAACTGCTCCTCCCCTCCTAGATCCTCATATTGTCCCTGAATCAGATATTGATATGGGAGAATGGATAAGTAGTGCTAAGATTCATGTTTATGCAATTGATGTCCTTAAAATTCCTGGTCAAAAAGAAAGTTGTTGAAAGCCTTAGAGGATAGTCAAAGTAAAGCTCATAATATTGTCAAAGAGGATCCTCTTCCTAATAACAATGCTATATTTGAAGCTGAACATATTGAACCTATAGATATGCCTATAGTCCTCAACAGTGTTGATCCAAGAACAGAAGACCACTCGCCTTTTTATGTCTCCCTCTTAGTTGATAGACTTATCCTTCATAATTGTATGTTAGATTCAGGTGCTTCATCAAATGTCATGACAAGAAAAGTAATGGAAAAACTAAATCTAAGGGTCACCTGACCCTACCACATTGTTTTTGCCATGGATGCAAGAGAAGTTAAAGTGGTAGGGATAATCTTAAATTTACAGGTTAAGTTGGCTAAGTATCCTGATATTAACATGTCGATGGATGTGGTGGTGATAGATGTTCCAGATAATTGGGGTATGTTGCTATCCAGAAAATGGACCGCAACTCTTTGTGGGCACATTCAAATGTATTGGACATATGCTACTATACCTGCATCAGAGAACACTAGGGTGATTCTCCACATAGAAAAGCTGAGGAAACGACATGTATAAAACCCTAATAAGCCCGGAAATGAATTTTTTCATTTCATTGATAACTTTGGAAACTATGCTATTTTGTAAAATTTCATGGCCCCTACTAAGGAAAACATTAAAAATGAAAAGATCGATGAAGTTTGGCAAATGTACTTTGACGGGGATTATTCCAAAACCAGAAAAGGTGTGGGCATCATGATCATCTCTCCTTCAGATAAAATCTACAGCTTTGCATTTAGGTTAGAGTTTGAAGCATCAAACAATGTAGATGAGTATGAGGCATTGCTCCTAGGGTTAGAAACCGCTAAAGATATGGGGATAAATATGTTGAACATAAAGGGTGATTCAGATCTAGTTTTCCTCCAGATTAAGAATCAGTATCAATGAAAAAATGACAAACTAAGAAAGTATAGAAATGCCACATGGGACACTATGGAATGGTTCGATGCACTTAACATTCAAAAGGTCCATAGGGAAATGAATGGGTTAGCAGATAAATTGGTAGTAGCAGCATCCACCCTCCAACCATCAGATGAAATGATTAATGGGAATGGAAAGATGGAAATCAATTTCATACCTTCAATTCCAGATAATATAGACCACTGGTAGGTGTTCAAATATGATGATCAACTCTTAAGATTCATCCACAATCTACAAGAGTTCGAAGGTTGCAAGATCATTTATCAGCAGGAGGGTAAAGAGTATCAGGAGTGCGAGGATTATGAAAGGAATCACATCCCGAGTAGCCTTATAGCTTTCGAGAATCTTTTTGATTGACAGGATCATCATAAAAAACAAAAAGAAGAAATAAAAATTGGGAATTATATGGAAATAAACATAGGAACTGACAAGGATCCCAAGTTAATAAAAATTGGAAAGGGTACTTCGGAAAAGGAAAGGAACAATTTGATCAACTTAATCAAAGAGTATATAGATGTGCTGGCCTTTAGTTATGATGATCTTAAAGCCTATAGGGAGGATGTGTTTCAATACACCATTCCCCTCATAGAAGAATATAAGGAGGTTTCTGACAAAAACTTAGGCGAATAAATCTTAAGTTGGCCCCCATTGTGCAGAAGGAGCTTCACAAGATGTTAGTAGTAGGGATCATAGCACCTACAAGACATTCATATTGGTGCTCCAACTTAGTTGTTGTCAGAAAAGAGAATGGGTCAATTAGAATATGTATAGATTTTAGAAATCTGAATGCATCATGCCTCAAAGATAATTACCCATTACCTGACATGGAAACATTGCTTCAAAGAGTAATAGGATCAAGAATGATGTCCATGTTGGATGGATTTTCCGGTTATAACCAGGTGTTGGTAAATAAGGAGGATCAACATAAGACTACATTCACCACACCTTGGGGTACCTATAAATTTCTAAGAATGACTTTTGGCTTATTGAATGCTGGTGCCACCTTCCAAAGAGCCATGTATTTTTCCTTCAAAGAACTTATAGGAAAAATAATCGAAATATATCAAGATGACTTAACTATTTTTTCAAAGGAAAGATATGACCACATAAGTCATCTTAGGCAGGTTTTTATAAGATGTCAGAAATATGGTATTTCCTTGAACCCCGCCAAGTCAATCTTTGGAGTTGATGAAGGCATGTTATTGGGGCACATCATTTCTAAGGATGGTGTCAAGGTTGATCCTAAGATAGTTGAAGCCATTAATAAATTCCCCTTGCCTCATAATCTAAAAGCTCTCTAGTCCTTTAATGGTCAAATCAATTTCATAAGAAGATTCATCCCAAATTTAGCAGAATTAATGAAACCTCTACAAAAGTTATTAAATAAAGATGCTAAGTTTGAGTGGACAGATGAAGGGAAAGTTGCATTCAAGTCTATCAAAAATGCCATATCCATGTCCCCAGTCTTGATTAGTCCAGATTATTCCAAAGAATTCCAGATATTTTCCTTTGCCTCAGAAGACATCATTGCCAGTGTTTTGCTTCAAAAGAATAAGGAGGGACAAGAGCAACCTATAGCCTTTATGAGTAGAGCCTTACAAAATTCAGAGTTTAAGTATACCACGATGGAGAAACAGGCCTATTCTCTTGTCAAGTCCCCTAAACATTTTATAACTTATATAGGTTACTCCAAAATCATTGGATATGTACCCCATGCAGCTGTCAAGGATATCATGTCTCAACAGGATTGTCTAGGAATCAGGGGTAAGTGGGTTTCAAAGATTCAAGAATATGATTTGGAGATAAAACCTACTAAATTAATTAAGGGACAGGCTCTTGCAAATATGTTGACCCAAGGAAATGAAAATGCCTTAGGAATAATCTACCAGAATAATGATTCAGAGCAAAGTGTATTAGACGAGCTTTAGATATTAGAGCAACACCCTTGGTACACCGACATCAAATTTTTCCTCCGCAAGCTTACATGCCTCGATGACTTACTTGGCAATAAAAGAAGAGAATTAAGGTTGAAAGAAACTAAGTATTGTTTGACAAAATATTGTTTAGGTTGGAGAAACCCCGATGGCTTAATACTTATATGCGTCGATGAACCTGAGGCCAAGAAACTCATGGTTGAGTGCCATTCAGGATTTTGTAGTGGACATTTTGAAGCAAAAACAACCGCCCACAAAATCCTTAGATTAGGATACTATTGGCCAAACCTATTTTTAGATGTGCACAAGGCTATCAGAGTTTGCCCCCAGTGTCAGTTATTCACTGGAAAGCAACAAATGAAAGCCTTGCCTTTAAATCCAATAGTAGTCCAAGCCCTTTTCCAGTAGTGGGGGCTTGATTTCATCGGTAAGTTCAAAGATAACTCAAGAAATGGTTATTCTTGGATTCTTACCGCCACTGATTATTTTACCAAGTGGGTAGAGATGATACCCACCAAGAAGGCAACCGATGCTATAGTCATGGATTTCTTAGAAGATAATATTATCACAAGATTCAGTGTGCCAGCTAGAATCATCACGGATAATGGCCCGTGCTTTGTTTCTTCCGAGATGTCATATTTTTGTTTCAAGTACGGCATTATCCTATCCCACTCATCCAATTACTATCTCCAAGGAAATGGTCTAGCGGAATCAAGTAACAAGAACTTAATGACATTAATAAAAAAAATTGTGGGCAACAATAAGAAAGCTTGGGATAGCAAGATCAAATTAGCATTATGGGCCAACAGAATCACCAAGAAAATTTCAATCGGAAAGAGCCCTTTCGAACTAGTCTATGGCCTTGATGTCACCTTACGAGTCCATCTAAAGCTTCCAGTTTATCAGCTTCTCGATACCTTCAGCTCAGATCAAGAGGCCATCCAGAATAGAATAAACCAGTTGATCGAGCTAGATGAGTGTAGAAGAAACTCTCTTGACCATAGTATCAAAAATTCAGACAAGGTCAAGAGAGCCTTTGATAATTCTACCCGGCCAGGGTCCTTCCAAGTAGGTGACACGGTTTTACGTTGGGACAAACGACAGGAAAAACCTGGGAAACATGGAAAGCTCGACAGTTTGTGGTTGGGACCGTACATCATCGATGAAATAGTAGGAACAAACTCCTTCTATCTAAATGACCTAGAAGGAGAAATTTTGAGCTTTCCAATGAATGGGTTCCTCCTCAAGTTGTTTTTCGTCGAGACAGTTTGATTCCTTTATTGGCATCGATGGTTTCAGGGCCAATTTCTAAACCTTGCCCTGCATGTATTTCTAAATTTTATATATCATATTGTTGTATCATAGATGTTGTTGTATTATAGTTATTTTGTACCATGTTGGAAAAATTTTCTTTGTATATTAGTTTTGTAAAATATTCCTTTTTGCACATCATAGACTAATTATGTACATTATTTTGCTTTTATAGTTAATTTTTTCTTATGTATACATGTTACTGACAAACTCTAATTGCTATGCAGGACCCATAAATTCTAGAGTTCTCATATCCTCTCCTTTGAACATAAGACCAGTCAGAGAATGTGTCCCTAGATGGAGCCAGAATGTTACCACCTAAGTTGTACTTACTGGTTTTTTATCAAGTGAGCCTGGTGAACTGGACAGGGTTAACTTCTTCAGACTTCAGAAGACCTTTGGAAGTACTTCTAGGAAGTGCTTGTTGTACTATATCACATGTTCATACCCCATGGGGGAATTGTAATAAATGTTATAGCATGATAGTGTCTGTAAAATACTCGGTTTCTTAGACTTTATTTGTCAATCCAATCAGCCTAGGGTGTTTTTTTCCTTGGTTATTATTGGTTGTTGAATAAACGACTAATAATTTCTGAGTTTTTCACTCCATACCTCCAAACTTGGGGTGGTCGGCTTGGAATTTAGGCCTATTGAGGTTATTAGAGTCTATGTGTCAATGTATAAGCATGATAGACATCATGGTCGAGTCATATGAACATGTCTAAGTCCCCCTATGTTTTTTCAAATTTTCAATTTTTTAGTATTTTCAGTGTTTTTTATTAAAAATTTATTTTTTCCAAAACTTAGGCTATTTTTTAATAGTTTAATTGGAAAATTTGATTTTGTAATAAAAGTGGGCCAAATAATCAGTTTCAGTCATGTAGGTGCTCATTTTCAAGCTAAGAGAACCATGTAAACCCATGGATCCACTATTCCTAGTTTTGAGTGATTTTCCATCACTCAGGTCAGAAAGCCCCAAAAATAAATTATTGATTATTTTAATTAATAAATTGATGAATAATGGAGCAAATCATAAATCATAAATCAATGGATTCTTAGCCAATTTGATTGAAATCAGTCAAATCTGAAGCAGATTGACTGGATTTGACAAATCCTTGATTGAAGGAGGTGATCAAATCAGATCCAAAGTTGAGCTTCAACAGTATTTATGGGGAATTTCACCCTCTCTCTCTCCTCCACACGTGTGGACTCTCTTGGATGCTCTGTGGACTGATGTGCCGATTTATGGGTTGATGTGTTAGCTCAATCAGGCCCCCGATTAACAAGTAGGCTCAGTTCAAATTCATATCTGCATTGATTGACTCTCCACCAGCTGATTTGATCTGATTCCTTGGGAATTGCACCCCCCTTGGGCTGGATGTCCTATTTTTTGTATATATCCAGGCAGAAGCTCCCTCTTCTGAGCTAGTTAGAGCTGGATTGAAGGGCTTGCTATTGTAATTGTGTATTGATCATCATTTATTGAAATAAAGAGAATATTTGGAGGCTCAATTGTGGAGTACCTTTCATGTGTGGATCATCATTATCATGCTGCATTTGAGGTGAAACTGCTATTTTTTCAATTTTTTGCACTTAACTATTGTCTGCCTGAATGGTTATTGGAATTATAGGGATAGATCATTGTAAGTAAGCTTAATTAATTCTATTTTTGTGCATATGTTTTAATGATCTAATATCTATATGCTAAGTAATATTATTTGCATGCTGTATCATCTACTTCTCATATGTATCTTCAGATTTAATGGTTTTTTTTACAGGATTTGTTGTGTAGCTTACAGGTTTTCCATGATTGGAAGATCTGTGGTTCAGGTTTGATTCCATTGGTTTTCCAACATATATTTCAAATATTTTTCCCCTCGGTGCTTCACTAACAAGTTTCCTTTGCAGATCTACTTCAGCAACAAGCACTTCTCTTCTCCTTTTCCTCCTTCAAAAATCTTAAACTTTCTTCAAACTGGTTACTATTAAGGAATTTTATTGCTTAGATCTATCTCATTAGGCAAATTATATATAGATATATTTAATAATATCCTTTTTTAAGTTTACATCTTAGTTCTATTTCGCATATAAAGTTATATTTTAAAAGATCTAGCTCAAATTACCTTATTTTTGCAAGCATTTTAATGAAAATTTGTAGCTTGCTGTTAAGGTAGCTTTCTTTTCTGTACTTTAAAGTTCATATTCTGCAATAAAAGTGCACATCTTATTGGCTTTCCAAACAGCAAGCCAATATCCCAAGGAAAGCTTGCTTTCCTTGGTTCCTTTTTGCATAACTAGATTACCCCATTTTAACAAAATTTTACTAAGTTTTTTTTTATAACTAGTGTAGTAACCCAAAACACTTTCAAAGTGTGTTTGGGAATATTTGATTCTGATTGCTCGCTATTTTTTAGCAGGTCCAACAAAAAATAGGAGGAAACTCTGCCAAATTTCCAACTCTTGGATGAATCGGAGCTTCCCGGAAGCTTCCCCCACCACCTTGTTTAATTCTAGCTTGTTACAAGCTTGTTGTAAGCCTTTGGATCCCAGATAACAAGGACCAAAGTGAATCAATTCTAATTTTCTGATATTTTAAATCACTGCTAATAAAAATAAAAGGTCCTTTTGAATAGGCTCTTTTGAGCCTATTCACCATCCCCCCTGGGTGGATTTGCGTCGGTGTCAGTTTTTTACTTTTTGTTCATATCTTTTAAAAATATAATAGATCTAATCTATAGGGTAGTATAATTTGATTCATTATCAATTTCATATTCCATATTTGATATTTCAAATTAATCTTAATACTCACTCCACGACTTCCAATTGACCTGAAAGGGGAAAGAGATGCGTGGTAGGACTAATTAGAAAACCAGAATTGTGTATTTGTGTTTTCCTTTTCATCATTTGCTTCTTCGGATATTATAAAATTAACCCCTCCTTGATTCCCCAATTGAGATCCACTTGGATCGAAATAGGTTCCTGGATGGTTTTCTTTTTAACAAGAACACCCATTTTTTTAAAAATTTACTAGAATTGACAAGACTCCAGTGTGTATGCTCTGCACTTGCTTGCGGTTCATCCGATCACTCAAGCTATATCAAAAGAATTTGAGTGACTAGAATAATTAGGACTCACTCTCCCAAATTGACAAACCAGCAGGTGAAAATCCAACACTTAGATCAAACCATCACGGTGGAAAAATACCCAAAGGAAGCGGGAACTTCTGAAAAGTGACCTCGGGGTGTTGATCTCTGTCACACCCTAATGGGTGGATTATGAACAATAGCCCCAGAGACTCCATTCAGATCACATATTCCTTATGGGTATCCGTGAAGGTTTAGTTTTGGACATACTCCAAGTACTCTCAGGTATATCTGGAGTCCACCCCTTCGCCTAATTTTAATCAACTCACACCTCAAATTTAACTTAAAACGTACCACGAGGCAATTGCAAAACATTCACTCCAAGCACATGCAAGTACATTGATTTTATTTTTGACTCCATTCTAAGGCACTGGTTATTTTCTTGCTTTATATATATATATATATATTATGTCTCAACATTGTGCTTTCGTGTGTTCATCTTTGTATCTTGTCATCTTTGATTGTCTATAGTTAAATTTCAAACTCCTAAGTAACTCATTTAGTTTAACATCACCATAATAAGTAATTATCCTTATTAACTTAATAGGGTCTACCCCCCTTGGCTTCATTAGGAGTTGAGCCTAAATAGAGGAGTCAAGAACAAGGTGACAGCCTTGACTCGAGACTTGCCCCTAAGGACACACCGAGTGGCTTGAAGATTTATGCCTCATGACCCAGGTGTGTGAAAGGCAGCAACACTCTCTATATATGCAAACCCTAGGCAAGATATCATGCACAGAGAAAACACCAAGAAAATCTAAAGCCAAACAAAATCAATCAAGGGTAGGATAAGTGAGCTCTCGAATGAAGGAGGTATGTCTCACCTAGGAGAGTCTTGAGACTCCCATACACAACAAGCGGAGGTACGTAACCAATTATTGTGGCCCTCAGCTTCAATGCATAAAGCGACTGTGCTGTCTGACCCCAACCTGGACGAGACACCCCCAAAATAACCCCTACAGAGTACCCCCTCGATATCCTAGGTAAGGCCACTAAGGTCACCTCAATATAATCAATGCTCAGGAAGACAGTCGCAGGCGGGATTGACCATATGGGTAGGGTATAAAATCCCAAAACTCTCAAAATAGCCCCCAGATATGAACACAATCTTGGAAATATCTATGGTTCTACACAGTTATGACTGGGGGTCATCCCAATCAATAACCGCTCACACTGCCTCATGCTTAACTCCCTTTTGAGAGGAGGATCCTGAGAAACACCGGTTATACCAAGGAATTTCACACACTCACTTGGACAGACACATACATGTTGTTGTTTAGTGGTCTTGGAGAATTTACTCACAATGAACTATTCCAAGACCCTAAAACCTAATCTTGTTGGTGAACCCTATCAAATAAAATAGTGTAGTTCATTTTAATTAAGCTTTGATTTTAATTGGCTTTATTACTCAAAAGAGGTATATGGCTGTGCAACTAATGGCGTTATGACACAACATGAAGCAAAATGCACACCTAACAATCAATTCAAATGCATTGTGTCCATGAAAAACAGGGTATGCTACTACGTGAAATGCACAATTTTCTTCAAATGATAAATGAAAGCTTTCTTATATGAAATCCTAACTAATACTTCAAAGCAAATCTAGTGCAAGTACTATGCAAAATGCAAGATGCAATGCATGATTATAATCAAATATTTTTGGATTTTTTGAAATAAAAATGATATATTAAAGCAAAAGAATGGCTCTACAACCCCCAAAATCTGCAAGCACACTTAGGAAGCACTTCAATCAAAGTACTAAGGTAAAAGAAATCTAATGCACTAATCCCAAAACAAAAAATTGAAAATGCAATGACAAGAACATTCTTCAAAAAAGAAATTTTACCCTAAAAAAAATGTCTCTGGTCAGAAATAGAGGTGTATACAGACTCTAATAGTATCAAAGGAGACTCAGCAATCATGAAAATTCACCCATCAACCATCTATATTCCTATAGAAGGATAAACTAAGGGCATACATGACTATTCGCAGTAAACCCACGTGTGTACGTGGAAATAGCAGTGAAACCCGCGTATATACGCGACTGTGAGTTAAAAACTCGCGTACAGGAAGAAAGGTGCATAAAAATAAAGGCAAACAAACAAGCTGAGAAAAACTTCACACCAATCAGACACTACCAGGAAAACATGCCCCAAGACCCGACACAGAAACAAGAGAAAAAGAGCAATTCAAAGTCATAGAATGCCGATAGAAAACCCCCAAAGGACAACTACTGGGAATTCCCCAGTGGAGTCACCAATTTTGTTATGGAGAGAAATTCCTATGGCTTGGGGTACCACAAAAGATAGCTTGAATCCAGAAATCAATCCTTTCCAATATGCAATAGAACTCAAATATCTAACACTAAAGGATCAAACCTCGTACCTTATTCTGGATGGTTGAAGTAGATCCCCATTGAACTTTCCAACCTTAGCTTGAATTGATAAATGACTTCCTCAATAAAAAATAAAAAAGACAAGCATACTATATATATTGGTGTTAGATCTATTCTAGCATATATAATCAACAATGTATAAGCATTTGAAATCATCCATGGATAAAATATTCATTCAAACATACATTATTGGATAGGAAAATATATTTCTATTAATATAAAATCAGAGATTACAATGGATACAACCTCTATCAGCACATCTATGAATCAAAGAAACTGAATCCCCCACTTGGGCCTCCACCACCTTAATCCTCCATCTCTCGATAGCAAGCTCACAAGCAAAAGGCAATCTTGGGAAGAACACAAAAGTGCTCCAAGGGATAAAGGGATGTAGACTCAAGCACAAGTTTCGGAAACAATGGACTATAGTTTCTTTGCTCTCACTTCTCCTATGCCTTTAATGTATCCAAAGAGTTCCTTATATATATATATATATTTTCAAAGGGGTAATGAAAGGTCGAATCCGAGCGATCTCAAGGCATATGGAAGGCCAGGAGTCAAGTGAGTCAGATCTATGTCAAGGAAAACTCCAAAAGTATTTGGATTTTGCACACATCCTGATTTACGCGGTTTTAGGGGTCAAACCTGCATATATACATGATTAGGGGTTTAAAAGTCGCATTTATTAATTTGCATATGTTTATAGGGATGGTCTAGGAAACATCAAAGGACAAAAAATGGTCGGGTCTAAGGAGTCTGAAGAGGGACAAGGGAAGGCCATACAAGTGTGATTCACCTGGAGTGGTAAAATCAGCTATAACAATGTGTCAATGTATAAACATGTTAGGCATTATGGTTGAGTCATATGAACATGTCTAAGTCCCCCTAGGTTTTTTAAATTTTTAAATATTTTTTTTCAGTGATTTTTATTGAAATTTATTTTTTCTAAAACCTATGCTATTTTTAATAGTTTAATTGGGAAAATTGGTTTTGTAATAAAAGTGGGCTCTAAAGTCAGATTCAGTCATGTAGGTGCTCATTTTCAAGAAAAGAGCATCTAGTAAACCTATAGACCCACTATTTCCTAGTTTTGAGTGATTTCCCATCACTCGAGTCAGAAAGCCCCAAAAAATCAATTTTTGATTATTTTAATTAATAATTTGATGAATAATGGAGCAAATCCAAAAAATCCTAGATCAATGGATTCTCAACCGATTTGATTGAAATCAATCTCACCAGCACTAGATTCACTAGATATAACAAATCCTTGACTAAAGGAGGTGATATGGGTGGATCCATAGTTGAAATTCAGCATCCTTTATGGGGAATTGTGCCCTCTCTCTCTCCTCCACATGCGTGGGCTCTTTTGGAAGCTCTGTGGTTGATGATTCACTTAGCAGGTTGATGTGTCAACTAAATCAGACCCCCAATTGACATTCATACTCATTAGAAGCTCAATTTAGCTTTAGATCAGGCATTGATTGACTCTCCTTCAGCTCCAGTGGTCTATCTCCTTGGGATTTGTGCCCCCTCTTGGATGGGGTTTCAATTTTGTGTATAAATAAATCATGGCTGCCTCCTTTTCTAGTTAGTAAGAGTTGGATTGTGGAGTTATTTCTGTTATAATACTTTGTAATATCTTTTTCTATTGGAATAAAGTGAAGCTTTGGAGGAAATATGGTGTCATGTCATTGTATGTGTGGATGAGCATTTCCATGTTTTACTAAGGTAACCTATATCTATGTTAATAATTTGCTAATTGTTTGTGGATTCATTGTTAAGATTGATAATAAGTTTATTATAATCTTGATAGGAAAGGATTTTGTTAATAATTTTATTGGCCATCTCTTTCCTTTTTGATGCATGTTTCAATATCTAGATTCAGCATGTTTTATAATTTTATATGCATGTTATTCTGAAATCTCTATGTATGTATTAACTGGATCTCACAAGTATTTTCGAAAAGTATTTGGATTCGGTTGTAGGTTCCTAGATTGGAGAGGATTATTAGCTAGTTTTATTATTCACTCTCTCCAAAACCATTCAAAGGCATATTCCCTCGACATTCCACCGGAAATCTCCACGGTTGATCTTCAAGGCTTCTAGCAACAAATGCTCTTCTTTTCCTCTTCCTCCTTCAAAGTTTTCTAAAATCAGTCTGGTTACTTGTTTGAAGATTTAAAATTTATTATATATATCAATTTTAGAGTTTATTTTACATATATCTTTCTTCCTTAAATCTCATAAACTATATCTCATTCCTAAAAGAAAATTTACAAGCATTCTAGATCTAGTTTGAGGGAAAATTGTCATTTTTCAAGGTTGTGAAAGTAGATCTAAAGCTTGTTGAATGCATGGTTGTTTACTTAGAATATAAAAATTTATATTCACCAATTTAAGTGCTTCATATTTTCTTCCCCCAAATCAGGCCAATATCACAAGGAAATCTTGCTTTCCTTGGTTCCTTTTTTGCTTCTTTAAAAACTAGTTTTAACTTAGAATTTTTGGGTAAAAAGTTTATTCATCCAAAAGTACTTTCAAAGTAATTTTGGTAATATTTAAATATGATAATATTCCTATTTTTTATCAGGTGTAACAGAAAAGAGGAGGAGGCACTGTGTGGAAATCATTTTTGGACCATTCGAAACCCCCAGGGGGTCTCCGTCTTCCTAAAATTTCAAATTTTTGCAATTTGTAAACATTTTGTCTCATTACATATAAGGAACAGGTGGATTAATTTCAGTTTTATGATATTGTAATTTCTTCTAATATATATAAAAATCTTTTCAAATAGGCTCTTTTGATCCTATTCCCCATCCCCCTAGGGGGGATTCGCATCCGTTTCACTTTTCTGCATTTTTCTCTTTTTTCTGTTCTAGTTTAGTCTTGACATGTAGGTTTGTATACTTTTATATAATTTTGAATCATTCCATATTTTCAATTCAAAATTAATCATACTACTTACCCCACGACTTCTCGATTAACCCGCAAGGGGAAAGAGATGCGTGGTAGGACTAATTAGAAAACCGGTGTTATATATATTTGATTCCATTTTCATTTATTGTTTTAATAATAATAATAAAATCAACCCCTCATTAATTCCTCTATTGAGGTCCACTTGGACCAAAAGAGGTCCCTTGAGGGTTTTTTTTTAATAAGAAGACCTATTTTAAAACTTACTAAAAATAAAAAAGACTCCAGTGTGTATGCTCTGTACTTGGATGCGGTTTGTTTGATCATTTAAGCTGCATCAAAATCACTTGAGTGACTATATTAATTAATCTTCACCTACCAAATTGACAAACCATCAGGTGAAAATCCAACACCTCGAACAAACTGTAAGCGGTGGCAAAATACCCAAAGAAGTGGAAACAACTGGAAAGTGACCTTGAGGTGTCGATCTCTGTCACACCCAGATGGGTGAATTATGAACAATAGTATCTAAGACTCCATTCTATCCCACAAACCACCTTGTGGGTAGCCATGAAAGTTCACTTTTGGACATAATCCAAGTACCCCTCAGGTATATCTGGAGTCCCCTTTTCACCTAATTTAATCCATTCACATTCCACATTAATTTAAAACCTACCAAGAGACATCTGAAAAACATTCATTCAAGTTCATGCAAGCACATTATTTTCTCTGTTGACTCCATTTAAGGAATTGGTGATTTATTTCTTTCGATTATATATATATTGAGTGTCATTACTTTGCTTATCTGCTTAAAATATTACATCTTGTTATCTTTTGTTTCCATCGTTTGATTTCAAAACTCCTAAACAACTTAAACAATATAACACCATCACACTAAGTAATTAGCCTTAGTAATTTAATAGGGTCTACCCCCCTTGGCTTCGTTAGGAGCTAGCCTAAATGGAGGAGTCAAGAACAAGGTGACAACCTTGACTCAAGACTTGCCCACAAGGACACACCAACTGGCTTGAAGATTTCTACCACATAACCCAGGTGTTTGAAAGGTAGCAACACCCTCTCCCTCTCATATCTTCTACCCTACTTACCACTAGACCCCTTCTCTCTCTCTAGCCCTTGAGAACCCCCTCTCTCACTTTCTCACCACCCTACCTGCCCCCCAACTCTCTCTCTCTCTCTCTCTCTCTCTCTCTCTCTCCAAAAAAATAACACACAAACAAACACAAAACCATATACTCCTCCACCTTCCCCTAACGACCACTTCTCCCCATATTTTCCAACCCCATAACAAAGCACCCCACCCAAAATATCTATATATTTCTCTTGATCTCACCCGTGCTCCCCATTCCACTAATGGTCTCCACTCTCTCTCTCCCTTTCCTCTCACTAACCCTTACTAACCCCCTACTTACCTCTCTCACCCTTCTCCCCTACCTTTAACAACCCATCTCTCTCACTTTATCACCACTGTCCCTCTCTCCCTCTATCTCTCTCTATCACTCTCTTTTTCCCTCTCTCCCTCCATCCCTACCCCTCTCCCTATCCCTCTCTCCCTCCCTCCTTACCCATCTCCCTCTCCCTCTCTCACTGTCCCCCACTCTCTCTCTCTTCTGCTATCACTCCCCCTCCTGCTATCTCTCCCCCTTCCTCTTTCTCTCTATATCTCTCTCTCCCTCTCCCTATCCCTCTCCCTCTTCCTCTTCATCCCTCTCCCCCTCCCTCCCTACCTCTCTCTCTCTCTCATCCCTACTAACCCCTCACCACTAAACCCCTCCTCTCTCTCTCTCTCTCTCTAACCCTTGATAACCCCCTCTCTCACATTATCACCACCCTACACCTCCCCAACCCTCTCTCTCTCTCTCTTTCTCTCTCTCTCTCTCTCTCTCTCTCCAAACACACAAACACAACCATACTTTCCTCCACCTACCCCTAATGCCCACTCCTCTTTATCTTTTCCAACCCCATAAAAAACCACCCCACCCGAAGTCATTATATCTATCTATTTGTCTCACCCCTACTCATCATTCCAATAGTCCCCCTCCACTCTCTTTCTCTCTCCCCTTCCTCTCCCTAACCATTACTAACCCCCTACCTCTAATAGCCCCTCCTCTCTCTCTCTCTCTAAAACTTACTAATCCATTCACTATCTCTACACTACTCCTCTAAATAAACCTAACAATCACTCCTATCTCTCTCTGTCTATCTCATCCCTAACACCCCCCTTACAAATAAACCCCTCCTCGCTCTCTCTAACCCTTGATAACCCCCTCTCTCTCTTTCTCACCACCCTACTCCTCCCCAATCCCCCCTCTCTCTCCCTCTCTATCTCTCACCCCTAAAACCCCCTTACCACAATATCCCTACTCTCTCTCTCTAATCCTTCATAACCCCCTCTCACACTTTATCACCACCCTAATCCTCTCCAACCCTCTCCCTCTCCCTCTCTCTCTCTCCCTCTTTAACCCTCTCTCTCTCATCCCTAATAATGCCCTTACCACTACACCCCTCCTCTCTCCCTCTCTAACCCTTGATAACCCTCTCTCTAAATTTCTCACCACCATACTCCTCCCCAACCCTCCTCTCTATCTAACCCTTGATAACCCGCTCTCTCAATTTCTCACCAACCTACTCCCCAAAACTCTCTTTCCCATCGCCAATACCCCCCTTCCCACTAGACCCCTCCTCTCTCTCTCTCTAAGCCTTGATAACTCCCTCTCTCACATTCTCACAATCATCCCTCCCTTGCTCCCTCTCTCTCTCTCATTACCTCCCTCCCTCCCTCTCTCTCTCTCTCTCTCTCTCTTTATCTCCCTCTCTCATCCCCCTTCCCATTCTCTCTCTCCCTCTCTCTCTCTCTCATCCCTACTACCCCCTAACCACTATAATCCTCCTCTCTCTCTCTCTAACCCTAGATAATCCCCTCTCTCACTTTCTCACGACCCTACTCCTCCACAAAATTATCTCTCTCTCATCCATCTTCCTCTCGTCTCAACTACCCTCCTTACCACTAGACCCATTCTCTCTCTCTATAACCCTTTATAACCCCCTATCTCTTTGTCTCTCATCCATATAACCCCCCTTACCACTAGACTCCTCTCTCTCTCCCCCTCCCTCCCTCCCTCCCTCTCTGTCTCTTTGTCTCTCTCTCCCCCCTCTCTCTCTCTCTAACCCTTCATAAACTCCTCTCTACTTTCTCATCACCATCCCTCCCTCGTAATCTCTCTCTCTCTCTCTCCCTCTCTCTCCCTCTCTTAAAACCCCCTCTCTCTCTTTCATCCCTCTTGTCTTTATCATCCCTCTCCCTCTCATCCCTACTACCCCCCTTACCATTAGACCCCTCCTCTCTCTCTCTAACCCTTGATAAAACCCTCTCTCACTTTCTCACCACCCTACTCCTCCCCAACCCTCTCTCTCTCTCTATTACCCCCCTTACAACTAGACCCCTCCCATTAGAGGAAATTTTAACTCAAGATGGGCCTTTTAATTCTAATTCAAATTCCATGTCATAATGTGTTAGCCAATCAAATTACTTTAAATTTGTGTTGATGTATTTCTAACTTCGAAATGTATTCACTTGTATATTTTATGTATTGTACCATGATGTTCCTATCGAAAAGTATTAGTAATGTAATTGAGTCATGTCATACCCCGATGTTCCTATTGAGAGAATCAATAATGTAAACAAGTCATGTAAAGTCATAGAGGTTAACACTCCTAGTTGATCAGGGGTTGAAGTCCCCACAGTTGTGGGGCACTAGGGTTATTAGACTCTCCTAGAGAAGTCAGCCCTGGTAAGTTATTGTCAAGTCGAAAACTAGTATTAATATAGTGTGAGCCTCTCCATTTATCACATAGTCACTCACACTAAATTGTAGCACATAAGTGAGAGAGAAGGAGTTGGGATCAGAAAGAGAACAACTGTTGAAGATAATCTTACTGTCTTTGGGTTTTACTATTGCTATTGGTGCTTATTCTATCTCTGAGGAAGTTGCAGGGTTTTCTCCTTTATGATTTCCTTGAGGAAAACATTTGTGTCTATTGTATCTTGTGATTGATTACTGTGCATGTTATTGAGAGAATAACATGCACAGTAATCAATCATGTTATTCTCTCAATACTGTCTAAATTGATAAAAAATTAACATGGTATCAGAGCTAACCTGAGAAGACGACACTATGTAGATGCGGAAGATAGGGATTCTTTCTTTTTGGGTCTCTCTCCACAGTCCATCAACAAAAGGAGCTAGGCTAAACCTCCATTGAAGGGCGCATCTTTCTGTGGAAGGAGAATCTGATTCTAAGCATTTTTTAGTTTTTGAGCTATCACTGCATCAAGAAATTAGGGATTTTCACTAAAGAGGAAATTTTGAGTGAGCCCAGGCTTGGATTTCTCTCCTCCTCAAAATCAAAGTTTATAGAAAAAAATCAAGGTTTTTGGTTGGGTATAACTTCAGGAAAGTCAAACCCTAATCTTCCCTAGAACCAGAAAACTAGCACTACAGAAGATCAACTCCAGATCCTATTTTTAGCTTCTCAAATTGGTAAGATATAAATATTTTGTATTTCCATTTGAGGTTCTTAGTTAAGATGTCTCATCACACCAAGCTTGATTAAAATCTTGAGGGAGCTGATAACTTCCAATCTTGGAATTATAGGATCTCCCTAGTCCTGGAAGAAAATGAGTTGGACTTTGACATTAGTGAAGAGGTTCCATTTCCAAAGGGTGATGAGGCTAAGGCCTTACACAAAAAGAAATTCATCATGGCTAGGAGGATTATTTCTGATTCAATCAAGGATCACATCATGCCACAGGTGTACTCCCTAAAGACACCTAAAGAAATGTTTGATTCCCTGACCAAACTGTTTGAAGGAAAAAACATAAATCAAAAGATGACTTTGAGGAACCAATTGAAGAATGTGAAGATCCAGAATGTGGAGACCATACATTTATACTTCATAAGGGTCTCCCATATCAAAGAACAACTTTAAGCAGTGGATGAATAAGTGGAGAATGCAGAGTTTGTGATGACGACCTTGAATGGTCTCCCTAGGTCATGGGACTCCTTCATTCAAGGGATTTGTGCTAGAAGAAATCTAGTCACCTTCAGTAGACTATGGGAAGAATGCTCACAAGAAGAATCTCGAAGAGTAGCCTGAGAATAAAATATGGGAAGTGAAGATCAAGCTCTGATAGTATGCTCCAAGAAAAGCAGAAGGGACTATCATCATTCCAAAGGTAAGCATTCTAACTCTAGAAAATCTAACAAATATATATCTAAATATAGATGCTTTACATGTGATGAAAGAGGACACTTTGCAAGAGATTGTCCCAAGAATAAGAATAGTGCTCACAAGAAGAAAGGAAACAAGAGAATACATCATGCTCATGCTGTAGAGGATGACGAACCTTACACAAAGAGAATCAAACAAGAAAGTGATGATTCTTCAAGTGATGAATAATATGTTTTAATTTTTGGTCTCACAGGAACTATTACACATAGAAGAAATGATTGGATTATAGACAGTGGGGCTTCCAAACATATGATGGGATTCAAAGAATCCTTTGTGAAACTTTATGAACATGAGTCACCTCACAAGGTGAAACTTGGGGATGACTACTAGTATCCAATAAAAGTTAGTGGTGAATCCTCCTATAAGCTAGACTCTAGAAAGTCTATGAAGATGAAGGATGTCTTGTTTGTACCAAGACTAAAGAATAATATCCTCTCCATATCTACATTGGATGCAAAAGGCATAAGGGTTTCATTTGTATATGGACAAGTTCTTATGTGGCCAAAGGGAAAGACTATAGATGATGCAGTTGTGATTGGAGAGAAGAAGGGAGGATTATACAAACTAAAGGGACAACCAGAACAAGCTTTGGTCCATGACTCAGTAGAACCAAATGAACTTTGGCATAGAAGGCTTGCACATGTGCACTATAGAGCACTACCACTTGCAAGCAAATATGTTGAAGGTCTTCCAGAAATATAGACAAAGCATGAAGGTGTTTGAAAAGGATGTGCGAAAGGAAAGAACACAAAGAAGACATTTCCAGGTAGTGAGAGCAAGGCAAAAGGAACCTTGGAAATCATCCAATCCGATGTATGTGGTCCAATGTCATCCAGTTCATTGAGTGGGTATGTATACTATGTTTCTTTCATTGATGATTTTTCTAGGAAGACATGGATATACTTCTTGAAGAACAAAGATGAAGTATTCAACAAGTTCAAGGAATTCAAGGCCTTGATCAAGAACCACACAAAAAAGAAGATCAAAACCTTTCGACCAGACAATGGAAGAGAATTCACATCAAATGAATTCAAAGAGTTATGCAGAGATTCATGGATTAAGAGAGAGTTAACCACTCCATATAATACACAATAGAATGGGGTTGCAAAAAGGAATAATAGAACGATTATGGAAGTTGCAAGGGCAATGCTTCATGATCAAGATCTTCACATGCATATATGGGCAGAAGTTGCCAAGATAGTGGTGTATGTATAGAACTATACTCCACATAGAGTAGTCAAGAACAAGACACCTGAAGAAGTATTTTCTGGAAATAAACCCAAGGTCAGCCATCTCAGAATATTCACCTATCCTATGTACATACAAATTCCAAAATAAAAGAGGACAAAGTTAGATCCTTTTGGAAAGAAGGATATATTTGTGGGATATAGTGAAAGCTTGAAAGCTTCTAGAATATACTTCCCAAGATTCAAGAAGATCAACATTAGTAGAGACATAACATTTTATTAAGATTCAGCTTGCAACAAATCCAGAAAGAGACCAGTTGAACACTCTGAAGAAACTGAAGTGCCCAGAATTCAAGATACAACTATGAACGATGAAAATAAAGATGAAGATAGAGAAATAGAAGAACCCCATGAACATGTAGATCCACCCCAAGAGAAGAATTCTCATAATAGGAAACCTGCATGGGTATGAGAGGCTATCCAAGGTGTAGAAAGATATGGGGCTCTAGAAGAAATGCACAGAGAGAGGAAAATAATGAGGTCCTACTCCAGTTATGCAGCCCTACTATGTGACATCATTGATAAAGAACCTTCCAACTATGAATAAGCGATAGAGAAGAAATAATGGAAGGATGCTATGATCGAGGAGTACCAGTTGATCATGAAGAATGATGTCTAGGATGTTATCCCTAGAACAAAGGGGAATTTTGTTGTGACTTCCAAATGGATCTACAAGATCAAGCATGTTGCAGATGGTAGCATAGAGAAACATAAAGCAAGATTCATGGCTCATGGCTTCTCCCAGAAAGAAGGAATAGATTATGAAGAAATTTTTTCACCTTTAGCCAGATACACTTCCATCAAATCAGTACTTCCTCTGGCTGCAGTAATGAAATGGAAGATACACCAGATGGATGTCAAGACTGCTTTCTTGAATGGTATAGTGGAAGAGGAAGTGTATGTGGAGCAGCCACTCGGTTTTGAGACACATGATAGGGAGACTCATGTGTGTAAATTGAAGGAATACCTGTACGGTTTGAAACAGGCACCTAGGACATGGTACGGCATAATTGACAGCTTCCTATCTAGTTTGGGCTTTACTAAGAGTAAAGTAGATTCCACCTTTACTACAAGGTTGAAGAATGGAACCTAGTGATACTCCTACTATATTTAGATGATCTGTTTGTAACAGGTGTGGATGGGTTGATTGCTGATACAAAGAGGAAGCTTGCTGTCGAGTTCGAGATGAAGGACTTTGGTATGATGCACTACTTTCTAGACATGGAGGTGTGGCAGAGTACAGATGGAATCTCCCTAGGAAAATGGAAGTATGCAGTAGAGATCCTAAAGAGGTTCAGAATGATGGACTGCAAGGCCATGACCACACCTATGGCATCGAACCTAAAGCTATTGAGTGATGCTTCATCAGAATCGATTGATGCTACGATGTGCTATCAGATGATTGGGTCCTTGATGTACCTCATGAATACGAGACCAGATATTTTATTTGCTGTGAACACATTGAGCCAATTCCTAATGGATCCGAGACATGTTCACCTGATTGCTGCAAAGCATAGTTTGAGGTACCTGAAGGGTACAGTTGATTATGGGCTCAAGTATGAGGTGAATCAAAAGATTAACTTGGGAGGTTATGTTGATTTAAATTGGGCAGGAAGTTCCATCAATAGGAAGAGCACTTCAGGGTGCTGCTTCAGTATGGAATCATGTGTGATCTCTTGGTTTAGTAGGAAGTAGTCTTGCGTGGCACTGAGTACAGTCGAAGAAGAGTATGTCACAGCTTGTTTGGCTAGTTGTGAGGAAGTGTGGCAAAGGAAGCTACTATCTAATTTATTTGATCTCAAGTTGGATGCTACTTGTATATATTATGACAACGAGAGTTACGTGAAGGTGTCGAAGAACCCAATGTTCCATGACAAGTCAAAGCATATCGAGGTCAAATATCACTATATCAGGGATACGGTGCAGAGAGGAGCACTGAAGCTCTAGTATGTTGCAATGGATGAGCAGATAGCTAATGTGTTAAACAAGCCATTGGTCAGAGTGAAGTTTAAGTACTTCAGGGAGAATCTTGGTGTTCTCCAGATCGAGTTTCACTCCAAGGGGAGGTGATGAGTCCAAGATCCTTTCTAATATGGTAGGATTGTTTCCTTATATGGTCAAATATAAGCGTAGGAGCCTTTCTCACATGGTGGCAGACAGGTCCTCCCATGGTCAGATGTAAGTGTAGAGCCATTCTAACATGGTGGTAGGCTGGGCCTCCCATGGTCATATATAAGTGAAGATATTTTTTGAATGGGTTAGATGTAAGTGCAGAGCTTTTTTGACTAGGTCAGATATAAGTGTTGAGCATATCTGACATGGTGGCAGGCTGGGCCTCCCATGGTTGGATATAAGTGCTGAGCCTTTTCGACATGGTGGTAGGCTAGGCCTCCCATGGTTAGATATAAGTGCTAAGCCTTTTTGAAATGGTGGCAAGCTGGGCCTCCCATGGTTAGATGTGAGTGCTGGGCCTTTCTGACTTGGTGGTGGATGTGTTCCTCCCATGGTCAGATTTAAGTTTTGGGCATGCCTTTCTAACATGGTTATGGATGTGTTCCTCCCATGGTTAGATGTAAGTGATGGGTTTGCCTTTCTGACTGGGTCAGATATAAGTGTTGAATAAGATGAAGACCTACATGGAGGCTAGGCTTATAACCAGCATGAAAAAGGGCTGGCTTTGTAGAACTTCCTATGACGAGTAGAATTGAGAGATAGAACCAATTGATTGAGATAGAAGAAGCATTGATGATGATGATCCAGTGATGATCTAGTTTAGATGGTGATCTAGTGATGATCCAACTTTGATTATGATCTATTTTTGATGATGATCCAGTGATGATCCAACAATGATCCAGCGTTGATGATGATCCAAACCTGATCCAGAGAATAAGACTTGTGCTGATGAATTGTGTCAAGAGAATAACTTCCTAGTTAAGAGGGAGTTTTGATGTGTTTGTAACTTCAAAATGTATTCACTTGTATATTTTATGTATTTTACCCCAATGTTCCTATCAGGAAGTATCGGTAATGTAATTAAGTCATGTCATACCCCGATGTTCCTATCGGGAGAATCAATAATGTAAACAAGTCATGTAAAGTCATAGAGGTTAACCCTCCTAGTTGATCAGGGGTTAAATCCCTCATAGTTGTGGGGAACTAGGGTTATGTTATAATAATCAACTCAAAGTAGCTACCTTAGACATTAATTAATCCATTTTTTGTCTTATTTTCCTAGTTTCCATATTCCACTCTATGCAAGTTGTCCTCCAGATGTCCTAGATGATCAAACTTGCTAAAATTGAGTCATGGAGCACTTGGGAAACCTCTTGGAATAATGTTTTCTTTATTCCTGAACCTCCCTAGCACATATCTACTTTTTCTGCTTTATTGCTTCTTTTACTGAGTTTTAAGGCAATTGGGAAAGTATGACTATGTGAAGTTGACTTGTGTTTTTCCCTCATAATCCTCCTCTCTTTTGTCCTAATAAAAGAATGTATGAGTTGTACTTCTATCACCTATTAGCTTTCCTAATTGATTTTTCCAATTTGTGAGCTCCTAGGCAGATTTGGAAACTGCTTTATGCACCTATGGGGGATTTGACTAGATTTAGTAAGCCTGCTTTTGACTAATTCGAATGGGATCCCAATGCATTCAAATATCTCATGTAATTATTTATTGTGGCAATATATTACTTCACAAGGTTGGCTATTGTACACTTATTCAATACAGATTAGTGTTCTGCTCCATATTCAGTCTCCTTTGTGTGTAATTTGCATGTGTAATTGGCAATTTTTGTGAGTGTAGTTGTTCTAACACCTGGGTTCAATTTACACATGGTATCAGAGCCTTTGTATATTGATTTATATCCTTCCATATTGTTATTGCAGGTTTGACATCATTGACTGGGAGCATTCTACTAACTAAAGGGAAAATTTCTGAGCTATGGATTAATCTCAGAAGATCATCTTGACTCCATTTAATTTATTTGATTGGAAAGCAGAGATGGAGATACTATTGAGAGTGAAAGGCCTCTATAGAGTGACTGAGTCAATAGAAGCAGAGCCCAATGTAGCTGCAGAGAAAATTAAATGGCACAATAGGAGAGATGAGGCCTATGGTCTCCTATGTATGAGCATATCCAGAGACCTCCTTTTCCATATTGATGGATTGACATCACCAAATGAAGTATGGGAGAATATTGTTGAGATTTTTGGTAAAATAGATGAGATGAGAGGACATCAAATCGAGAATGAATTGATCTCCTTGATTCCTAGCAGCTTCAAATCCTTGCAACTCTACTTTTCCAAGTTTAAAGCCCTTGTTTTGCAACTAAAACAGTGTGGAATTGAAAAGAAGGAGGAGAAACTAGTTTTGGCCATACTCTCAAAGCTTCTCCCTAACTATTCAGTGTTTTTTTCGACCTTCCATGCCACCAAGTTGACAACTTGAGCTTGGAAGATGCCTAAACTTGCAGAGTTCATGGAATCTCTCACACAAGAATAAGATAAACTGGTGATGATGGGCACCATCAAACCTTCCAAATACCAAGCTCTGGTTGCTAGAGATTCAATGGTGGATTCAAAAGGAAAGAAGAAAGCTAATAATCCACCTGAGCAAAAGAGATATAAGAACAAGTCTCCAGAGGATCCCCAAGGTTCCAAGAAGAACCCCTAGAAGAAAAAGAACAAAGGAGAAATGAGCAAGTGCGCATACTGTAGTAAGGGAAATCATCCTGAAAGCTCCTGCATGAAGAAGCAAATTGACATGCTAACCCAACTCCTGGAGAAGAATGGCATCTCCCTTCTTGATAGCTCAAAGAAGAGGGAAGGAGGATCAAATTCAAAAGACAGAGAGAGAGTTCATGTATTGGTTGCTGGCACATCAAGCTCACCTAGTTTCATCATTGATTCTGGAGCTTTAAGACATATGGTTTCGACCAAGGAGGCATTCACCTCACTTGACATGTTGAAAGGTCCACCAATAGTACTGGGAGATGACTTTCTCACTAAAATTTTGGGCAAAGGGAGAATTGATCTTGACCATGGTAAGTTCAGCAATGTATTGTATGTTCCAGGTCTTGCCTCTAACCTCTTATTAGTGTATCAGATGAACCGCACAGGGTCTCCAAAGAAGTTCATATTCTCCCCTAATGAAGTTGAGATCACAGAGATCTCAAGTGGTAAATTCAATGCAAAAGAAGTTGCAAATCACACTTTGAACTTATACATGTTCTCACATTTCCTACCCTACTCAAACCCCTCTGCTCTTCTGATTCATGCTAATGAGGCAAGCAAGCTTTAGCATGAAATATTTTTCCATCTTAACTATAAGTATCTTTCTAATATTAGTGAAAAATAAATGGTCATAGGGTTACCAAATATTAAGTTTTCCAAAGGAGTCTGTCAAGGTTGCATCTTAGGAAAACACCTAGAGCATAAATTTGAGAAAGCTAGTCATGAGAGAACCTCTGCACCTCTTGAGTTGATCCATAGTGATGTTTCTGGACCATTTCCTCATATTTCAATGATTCAGGCCAAATATTCATTGACATTCATATATGACTTTTCCAGGTATTGCTGGGTTTACTTCCAGAAGCATAAGTCTGAAATTTTTGGCCTCTTCAAAGTCTTTATGGCTTTGGTTGAAAACCAGTCTGAGAGGAAAATCAAGGTCCTTAGATATGGAAATGGTGGTGAGTATGTCAAGTCTAATTTCATTCAATATTGTGTAGATGTAGGTATTCATATGTAGCATTATATCCCTTACACACCACAGCAAAATGGTGTTGCTGAGAGGAAGAACAGATCACTGAAAGAGATGGCAACCTGCATGATGGAGGCTAAGACTTTGCCACCAAAGTTTTGGGCCAAAGCTATAAATTTTGCAGCCTATATATAGAATAGTTTCCCTCATAAACATCTTGATGGTATGACTCATTTCGAAGCATGGAGTAGGCACAAGATAGATGTGACCCATTTCAGGATTTTTGGCTCAAGGGCTTGGGATAGAATTCCAACAGAAAAGAGGAAGGCTTTGCAGCCCCAAAGCCAAGAGTGTCTATTTGTTGGGTACTATAAACATTCAAAATGGAATAAACTTATGAATTTGAGCACAAACAAATCCTTCATTGAAAGGAGTGTTCAGTTCCAAGAAGAGCCTTTAGCAGTAGTTGAAGTTGGAGAGTCTTCTTCACCACCAGAACCACTGAATGTAAGTGAAGAGATAAATGAGTTTGCTGATTATGATATGTTTGATAATGATAATTTAATTGAATATCCTAACATTCCTACAAGACCAAAATTGGCAGAAAATACCATTCATGCAGCTGGGGAACTAGCTGGAAATCCTAGTGATTCTAGGAGGATTAGATCTCAGTTTGAGAGTGCCCTGTGTATGAAATACCCTTTGTTTATAGAGAAATTCTATATTATGGTTGAATCAGAACCACATACATATTAATATGCATCACATTATCCAAGATGGCAAAAAACCATGAAACAATAATTCAACTCACTCCAGAAGAACAACACTTGAGAGCTAGTTGATCTCCCCCCAAGGAGGAAGCTAGTTCAATGTAAGTGGGTTTTCAAAACTAAGTTTTTTGCTGATGGTTCACCTTTGAAATATAAGGCAATATTTGTAGCCAAGGGATACTCACAGATACATGGTATAGACTACAATGAGACCTTTGCACCAGTGGCAAAGATGGACTCCATCAGGCTAGCCTTAGCCATTGCAGCTTCGAAGCAGTGGGAGGTACATCACATGGATGTGAAGTGTGATTTCATGAATGGAGATATTAATAAAGATATTTAAATTCATCAGCCTCAATACTTTGTTACTAATCCATCTCTTGTGTGCAGGCTAAAGAAATCATTGTATGGGATTAAGCAAGCCCCCAGGGCTTGGTATGCCAAGATTGATGGCTTTCTGCTATCATTTAGTTTTGTTCGATGCAAGTATAATAATAATTTTTATTTGAAGCTGATTCATGGTTCTTTCATGATTATTCTTTTTTATGTGGATGACCTTCTCATTATAGGAAGCTTAAAGGATGAAATTTCCTCCTTGAAGGATGCAATGAACCATGCATTTTCTATGACTGATTTGGGGTTATTGAGCCAATTATTGGGTTTCGAGATTGCTCAAACCAAACATGGAATAAAAGTAAATCATTCCAAGTATGATTTGGATTTTTTGAACAAGTTCAACATGAAATATTGCAAGCCAAGCAATACTCCCTTCCTTTCAGGAATTAAGCTTAAAGAAGCAGGTTCTTCTCCTATGGTAAATAATACACTGTATAGGCAAATGATTGGGTGTTTGTTGTACCTTAAACATACTTGACCTGATATTTATTATGTATTAAGTGTGGCTTCAAGATACATGGATCAGCATCATGAGATCCATTGGAGACTAGCCAAAAGGATCCTTAACTTTGTTCAGGGAACAAAGACTCATGGGATCTTCTACAAAGCTAAATTTGATCTTGAATTGATTGGGTTTACTAACAGTGATTGGGCAGGTGACAACACAAATCAAAATTAAACATCAAGATATGTGTTCATGCTTGTTGAAGGACCAATCAGCTGGTCAAGCAAGAAACAGAGTGTCATTCCACTCTCATCTACAGAAGTAGAGTACATAGGAGTTGTAATTGCAACAACTCAATGTTTATGGTTGCAGGGTTACTTGGTGAGTGTGGCTTCAAATTAGAATACTCAACTACTATCTATTATGATAATCAGAGTACCATTCCAATCTACAATGATCCAATTCAGATACAGAGAACCAAACACAATGAGATCCATATGCACTACATCAAACAGCTTGTGCATGATGGCACCATTCACCTACTCTTCTGTTCATCTTCAGAACAAGTAGCAGACATCTTCACCAAATTTTTTTGTGAGAATTATTTAAGCAATATAAAATCACTACTAGGAATTTCTAATCATGCTATGAAGCATGATTGATGACAAGATTTTCAATTTTTGTTTTACTGTCCATCTTTAAGGGAGGATTTTTCCCACTGGGTTTTTGCCTCTTTCCTTGTTTAAATGGACATGCAGTATGTAAAGGGTGACTAAGCCTTGTTTCTAGGCCCTATAGTTTTCTGATATTTTACTCATAATGTAGGCTTAATGGGGGGTTTTAGAATAATCAACCCATAGTTAGCTACCTTAGACATTAATTAATCAATTTTTTGTCTTATTTTCCTAATTTCCATATTCCACTCTATGCAAGTTGTCCTCCACATGTCATAGATGGTAAAAATTGATAAAACTGAGTCATGGAGAACTTCGGAAACCTCTTGGAATCAATTCTAATTTATTCCTAAACCTCCCTAGTGCATATCTGTTTTTTCTGCTTTATTGCTTCTTTTATTGAGTTTTAAGGCAATTGGGAAAGTATGACTAGGTGAAGTTGACTTGTTTTTTTCTCTCATCATCATCCTCTCTTTTATCCTAATAAAATCATGTATGAGTTGTCCTTCCATCACCTATTAGCTTTCCTAATTTATTTTTCCAATTCCTGAGCTCCTAGGTAGATTTGGAAACCACTTTATGCACCTATGGGGGATTTGACTAGATTTAGTAAGCCTGCTTTTGACTAATTCGAATGGAATCCCAATGCATTCGAATATCTCATGTAATTATTTATTGTGGTAGCCTATGAATTCACAAGGTTGGCTATTATACACTTATTCAATATAGATTAGTGTTCTACTCCATATTCAGTCTCCTTTGTGTGTAATTTGCATGTGTAATTGGAAATTTTTGTGAGTGTAATTGTTCTAACACTTGGGTTCAATTTCCACAGGTTATTAGAATCTCCTAGAGAATTCATCCCTAGTAAGTTATTTTCAAATCAAAAGCTAGTATAAATAGAGAGTGAGCCCCTCTATTTATCACACAGTCACTCATACTCAGTTGTAGCACATGAGTGAGAGAGAAGGAGCCGAGATAAGAGAGAGAACAAATGCCAGAGATCATCTTACTGTATTTGGGTTTTACTACTATTATTGGTGATTATTCTATCTCTGAGGAAGTTACAGGGTTTTCTCCTTTATGGTTTTCCTAAGGAAAATCTTTGTGTCTATTTTCTCCTATGATTGATTGTTGTGCATGTTATTCTCTCAGATAATAGCCTAAGATAATACTGTCTAAATTGATAAAAATATAACAATTTGAAATATTGTATAGGTATTAAAAAATTTCTTAATATAAATTTGGGGATAGGTATCATAAAAAAGATGTTTTTTTGTTCATATTTTCAACATAGCTCCATGTGTTTTTACTCAAATTTCAATCGAGAGAGCCCGTTGGATGCGGAATTAAATTCTACATCTAGCGAGTGCCCACTCAACATACTTTTGACAGACCTCTCTACACCAAAAACAAGAAATACCTAAAAAATGTAATGATGTAGTATTTCTTGTTTTTGGGGTAGCGGGGTCCATAAAAAGTATGCCAAGTGGGTACTCGTTGGATGCAGAATCGCATCCAACAGGATCTTCTGATCAAAATTTGAGGAAAAACACAGGGAGATATGTCAAAAATATGAACAAAAAAGTAGGCTTTTTGTTTTCTTCCTCCAAAATTAGAATATATTATTTTATTATTTTAACTATTATTTTATTAATTTTCCTTAGGAGGCCCATTTTGAGTTGAAATTTCCTCTAATGTCTCTCTGTAACCCTTGATAACCCCCTATCTGACTTTCTCATTCCCACTCCTTCTTTCTATCTCTCTCTATCCCTCTCATCCCTACTACCCCCCTTATCACTAGACCCCTCCTTTGTCTATTTAACCCTTGATAACCCCCTCGCTCACTTTCTCCTTGTAGTAGGGATTTCTCCCTTGGTACAAAGCAAGAATGGCTACCTTCCATCTATGGGATGGAAGGATAGGGTTCCTGGTAGTGGCGCAAAAAAAAACAGACATAAAATGAAATAGAACAAAATTAAAAAACCCCTCTGCACACAAGGTTAGGGTTTAAACTCCAAGGCCCTACATACAACTGTTAAGAGACCAAAAGACCTGCAAGTAAACAAAGGAAACCTACAAGAGAATGTTAAACAATACATATGCAACCAAATAGTGTTAGAAAACAATAAGATAAACAACACAAAACAGAAATTATACCTTCTTGTTGAAATGGGCCACCATGCCCTCGCTTGGGGGAGCACCTCTCTTAGGAATGGGGAGCTATGGCTCAATGGGAGGATGGATGAGAGGGAGGGTGAATGGCTTGAGAGGCAAATGGTCTCAAGGCCCTCAGTCAAGAAGCATAAAAATATGTAAAGAAGGAATGTTTTGAGAGTGACCCCCACCCCTCTATTTATACTTTTTCTCAAGACTTTTAGGGTTTTAAGCCCCCGTTTGAGGCTTTAGCCCCTTTCACTCAATATTTAGCTCTTTTGGGGGTCTTAAGCTCCTTTGAGGGGTTTTATCCCCTCTTTGGAGGCTTTAGCCCCTATGAGAGCTATTTTGGCTCTTTTAGGGGTTTTTAAGCCCTTTTTCATATTTTCAAGCCTTTTTTAGGTTGTGGGGGTCAAATGGGGTCAAATGAGGGTCATGTGTGGGTGTCCTTAGGTGGTGTAGGGAATGTAGAGCTAAGTGAGGGATTTTTTGGGTTAACAAATTACCCCCTGATGTGTGAGGGCAGGAGCTCATCATATGGCCGATGGACATCATAGGATTTTCTGGGGAGAGGTGGCCCTTCCTGGGCTAGGGCATGGTGGCTTTTGGTTTTTGTATTAATATGGTTCCCATCAATGGGTGAGATACAAATAATGTGTGACATGTATATGGATGAGGTGGGAATCCCCATGCTCATAACAATTTCAAAATAATAATGTGATCTATTTTCTATAATACAAGAGCCAATCATATACAATTGATGATACATAGTGGTTTCCTCAATGAGAGGATGAATACAATACTAATATGAAGAAATACTACATTGGAACGATAGAATTCTCATGGAATGTTATATATTCATGATTGATGGCCTGCTAGATATGGAATGGTACATAGTTTTATGGACTCACTGATGGAGAGTCATAGTCTCTGTGGTACAAATATGCTGCATTAATCATAAATCTATATAGAAGCACTGCTAGGGCTTCTGAACACTATCTCCAATGCAACCTGAAAATCATAAGGGACATAAACCTTTTTAGGTCCCTTGAATAGACTCATCAATGTGCTAGAGTCAAGTTACATCCGGGGTCTTTGACCAAATACTGCATAGACCAATACCCTGTACGAATCTCAACGGTGCGATGATGTAGCTAGAGTCGAGCACATGAGAAACAATCATCCCGAGAGGCATTAAGGACTCCTCTCAAGTGGTCGAACGAACTCATCAATGAGGTTAATGAAACCAAGATATAGTGACCTTTGGATCTATCGTCTGGAATAGATGTGTTGTCATCGACAAAGGGAGACCTTCCCCTAGTCAAGGCAATGGTGTTTCCTTGACCAGAAGCGTGAGGGAGATAACTGAAATATGTGAGACAATATGAGGACTGACCCACTAAATGGCAGGGGGGGAGGAGTGTGGTGAACTCAAACTTCCTTTTTTTAGAGTATGATGGTAGGGCATACTAGACAACAAATGAAACTGACTCATGGGAATGGGATCATAGCTGTAATACCAAGAATGTCACTACAGATGGGAAAGACTTGGGGGGGGGGGGTAGATACTTTTGGTATTGATGGGATTCAAGGAAGACACATTGTAGAGTAATCAGAACAAAGGTGACCCAAAGTGGGAATGCTGCCAAACTGTTATATGTGGGGTGGTGTCTAGAGACACCATTGTGGTACAATCTCATGGATTTTTGGTGAGCCCGAGAAAGTAAATGCTCAATGGTGCTTTCAATTTTAGAGAGTCTGAAATCACAAAGAAGACTCCAGTGGGGGATATTTTTCATTGATAGTATCCTATGCCTAAAAAAGGTTAAAAGTGTACACAGGAGAGATCTCCCATCCTTTAGGGGATGGGAGACTTCTTTACCATTGGTAGTCCAATCAGGCCAGAAAAGGTTAAACCTATACTGACTAGAATATCATTTAGATACTTTTACGAGCATGAACAAAACCAAGTTTGCTCAGCAATATTTTCTTACTGAGAAGGCTAGAAAATAGCTTAATGACAACCCATGGTTAGCTTTTTCGTAAAGTTCGGCCCCTCTACCTAAGAAAGCGTAAAAGTATGCAGAGGGGAACGGTCTTGGCTTGAATGTGCCAAGGTGTTCCTTTTCATTTAATGGTCTACATAGTCCGCAAAAGGAGATAAACAAGATAATGTATATACCCTTTCCTATACTTTAATGAGCGGGAAAGGAAGCAACTGCGCTCGTGTTGAAATATTGTAACTTCGAAGAATATTCTATATGTATCTTTTTGTGGTCCCCGATGGTCCTGAAGGGAGAACCACTTGTATTAAATTGTACCCCAATGATCCTAATTGAAAGAACTAATCAGAATCATGAGGTAGTCCCCTATAATTGTAAAGGTGTTTCATCAGCACCCCAGTGCGGTTACTTGAGCCTACATGTGTAACTCGAGCCTACATGATTTAACTCAAGCCTACATGTCAAATGAGTTAACTTGAGTGAACGGATGAATATAAATATAGGTGTAGTGCTCCTCATTTGGAACACACACACACACTCTCACTTGTGTAGCGTATTAGTGGAGAAGAGAAGTAGCTGGAGAAGGAGGGGGATCAGGCTTTGGTCTCCTTGCTAGTTTTATCTTTTATCTTTTATCTGTTTGGGACATCTATATTGAGGAAGCTTTTGCTGGGTTTTTCCCTTTAGGGTTTTCCCTGGATAAATTTGTGTTGTTCTTGTGATACTGTTTCTTTCAGTGATCCTGTTTATATGATTTAGTTATGAAAATGAAATGAAATACTGATGTTCTATCTTAGAATATAGAAATTTAACATGGTATCAGAGCCACCCTGAATAGGACAGCTTTCACAAGGCAAAATAACCCTCTCTCTCTTCCCGAAAGAAATTAGGGATTCTTGCTGAAGAGGAATTTTTGAGTGAGCCTAGAATAGGATTTATATCCTCATCAAAATTTAAATTTAGAGACCTGGATCAAGATTTTTGGTTGGGTGAAACTCCAGGAAAGTCAAACCCTAGTTTGACCCCGAGCTAGAAAAACCCTAAATACTAAAATTGCTACATTTTGGTACATATGCTATATCCTGATATTGGAGAAGGTTCAGGAGCTGAAAATTGCAGAGGACAAATATAAAATCCTGATGTACACTGTATCAAATATTCATCCTCCGATTCTATATATTCTGGGAGATATGATCCCTCCAAGTTAGGGTTCCAGCCTCTTCCAGAATTCATCCCTAAATAGGACACCTGGGGAAAATTGCTATAGCTTGGGATACAGAGGTCCAAATTGAATTCCTAAAGCTATTCCAGAAATATCACATACTTTACATTCTATGGTACTAATTTCAGAACCAGAATATGAAACAGTGACACGTGGCAGTCCGTACAACTTCACTGTTCTGAACAGTCCTGTAACAAGTCACCTTGGGAAAAGTATCATAAATACCAATTGGTGAAACCAGTTCTAATGAAAACTATGGTGTTGGATCAATGACATGTGAGTTTACCTTAGGGATAAATTTCAGACATATAGGATCAATAATTGCGTAGATATCATAGAAGCAGTAACATGCATTTTTGCAGAAGAAAATAGAAAACTAGGGCTTCCTGTTCTGGGAGCTTCCCTCCAGTGTTTTCAGAAAAGGAGTACATTGGACAGCTCCATTTGAAGAGATATATATTTCTATCCAATTATATCTAAAAGATTCCAATTTTTGAAAATTAGGGTTTCTTTGACAAACCCTAAATCAGCCAGCTCCGGAAGCAGGACATACACCTCAAATCAGTAAGATCTAATCTTTTGCTATTTGAATTTGAGGTTCTCATTTCAAAGTGATCTATCACATCAGCTTGATGATAAGCTTGTTAAATTTGAAAACTTCCAATCATGGAAGTATTTGATCTCTCTGAATAAAATGAATTGGATGCCTACATGAGTAGAGAGGTTCCATTTCCATACGGTGATGAGGCTCAAAGGCTTACACAAGAAGAACTTGATCAAGGCCAAGAAGATCATTGTTGATTCAATCACGAATCAACTTGTGCCACAAGTGTCTTCCCTAAAGGCACCGAAGATTTTTGAAGATAAGACCTTAAATCAGAAGATGGATTTGAGAAAACAGTTGAAGAATGTGAAGATCCAGAATGCAGAACAACTTGAAGCGGTAGAAGAAGAAGTGGAGAATGCAGAAGTGGTGATAGCCACCTTGAATGGCCTCCTAGGATCATGGGATTCATTAATGCGAGGAATGTGTTCCAGAAGGAAGTGATTACTTTTAGCTAACTCTAAGGAGAATAAGATGGGAGAAATTGAAGATCAATCTCTCTCCATTCAAAGAAGATCCCTCAAGTGACGAGGAATGTGAAGAACTCAATTCTTGAAGAACCTCTTATCCATATTATCATTTGGATAAGAAATGATGATGTCATGAATGAAGAAGATGATGAAGTAGAAGATAAGTATTCAATTTTCATTGCATGATATTGTTTTGTTATGCATTTGATTATATTTAGTTGATGTGTTATGCATGATAGAATGTTTGCATTAATGACAGTATACTACTAATATGAATGTGATGGGTAAGTAGCTCATGTTGCTATACATATCTCCATTACTACTTATCTAGAATGAAACCTCTTTGCTGACATATTGGACTAGTGCACAATCTCAATGATGTCATGGTAGAAATGGAAGGCATCTAGAAAGTTTATGTGAGATATGGATGAATGTTGTATTGACTAAATAGTTGCATGCTGCATAAGAATTTGTCATTATGCATATGTTTTATGAAATATTTCTAACCATGCAACTAGTGCATTTGAAATGTAGGAAAGGTCATGTACAACCTCCTACAAGAAAAGAAGGATGAGACTTGTTCCGAAGAACAAGTGATGACAATTCAATATTCACTCCAATAAACATGAATCTGAAGCTCCCAGGGTTAGAGACACCATGATGAAATAAATAGCTTCAGAGAGCGATAGATCCACCTTGAAGGATGAAGACCACCATGGGTACGAGAGATAACTCAAGATGAAGAAAAGAATGCTATGAAAGAAGCTATGATCAAAGAATAATCGTTGATCATGGGGAATGATGTATACAATATGATTTCGAGACATAAAGGGAAGTACATAGTATCTATGGATCTACAAGAACAAGTGTACAAAGCAAGGTTCATGATTTGCCTCTAAAATAATAGACTATGACATAGCATACTCTATTGACCAGACCTACTAGAAGTATATATCAAGCATAGAACTACCTATACAGAATGAAGAGGGAAGATGATACTCCACTTCAGGGGGAGTGACTATAGAAGATATCTGAGTTCGACATGGTACGACATGATGGACAGCTTCCTGATGGATCGAGAATTTACCAAGAGTAAAGTGGGTTCCAACCTTCAAGGTTGAATGCAAAAGACTAGGATATGTTGATGACCTAACAAGACAAACTCATGGAAGATGTTATGATGAAAGAATACTAGAATGATGTTTGGGATATAGTACTCAAACCAGAAATCAAGAATGTGGTATCTTACAAATAGATTTGCAAGATAAAATATGTTGTTGATAGAAGAAAGGAAAGACTTGTGGCTAGAGGTTTCTATAAGAAAGAGGGAATTAATTCTGAAGAGACACTTACTCTAGGAAGCAAGGTACACTTCCTTCAGAGCCATGATGGTTGTTGCTTCCATGATGAAGTACAGACAAGCCTTCCTTAATGGTATGATTGGGGAAGAGTTTTACATCGAATAGTCATAAGGATTTGAAGTTGAAGATAGATGGACTCACATATGCAAGATGAAGAAGGACCTCTATGGCCTGAAGAAAGCTCCCAGAGCTTGGTATGGAAGAATAGATAGTTTCTTGACGAGCATGGGCTTTGCCAAGAGTAAAGTCAATCCTAAACTTTACTACAAGGTTGTAGAAGATGAACCTGCCATACTATATGTGGATGACTTATTCTTGACAGGGAATGAGAAACAGATTGTAGAAAGCAAGAAGAAACTAGCAGAATAATTTGAGATAAAATACCTTGGGTTAATGCATTGTTTCCTAGGTCTGGAAGTATGGAAAAGTTCAGAAGGAATATTTCTTAACCAGGGAAAGTATGCGGTAGAGATATTGAAGAGATTCAATATGTTGGAATGCAAAGCCATGACTACTCCTATGGATTCCAACCTGAAGCTGTTAGCCGAAGACTCATCAGAGTTAGTGGATGTGACTCATTATAGACAGATCATTGGGTCATTGATGTACTTAACAAATACCAGACCAGACATTTGTTTTGCTGTGAACACCTTGAGTCAATTTCTTGTTCAACCAAGAAGGGTTCACTTAGTAGTTGCAAAACATGTGATGAGATATCTAAAAGGGACTATAGACTTTGGTCTATACTATGATGGTAGCCATGAGTAGATATTGTATGGCTACATAGATGCAAATTGGGCCGAAAGTATCTTAGACAGAAAAAGCACTTCAGGTGGATGTTACAGTCTGGGATGTGCTATGAGTTCATGGTTTAGCAGGAAACAATACAGTGTTTCTCTTAGCACAACTAAAGCATAATACATAGCATATTGCTCTACTAAGTTGTGAAGCCATATGGCTTCGGAAGATGATATCAGGTCTCTTTGACCTGAAGATGGATACTACAATGATTCTATGTGATAACCAGAGTCGTGATGATAGAGAACCCTGTGTTCCATCGTAACACATAGAAATCCGGTATTTCTACATACGAGATAAGATGCAGATGATGGTGATTCCGTATTTCTATACTGAATATAGAGATGATGATGCTTTCAGTATTTCTATACTAAATATATAGATGATGATGCTTTCAGTATTCACATACTAGAGATACAGATGGTGATAGTTCAGTATTCACATACTGAAGATGTAGATGATGATGGTTTGGATGATGATGTACTGATGAAGCCTCTATCTCAAGTAAAGTTCGAACACCTTCAGGACAAGCTTGGTGTTGTTCGAAAGGACCTTCCTCGAAAGGGGGAGTAGTGATGATTGCAGTGGGATTGTATCATCCTTGGGAACTTTCCCTAAAGTGACCCGGAGACCTTGGTATTCGAGAATGAAGAGGGATTGTATCATCCCAGGACATCTGTCCATAATCGATCTGGTGAACTCGGTCCTTGAGAACGTGATGGGATTGTATCATCCTTGGGCACTTGCCCTAAAGTGATCCGGAGACCTCGGTCTTCGAGAATGAAGAGGGATTGTATCATCCTGGGACATCTATCCATAATAGATTCGGTGACCTCGGTCCTCGAGAATGTGATGGGATTGTATCATCCTTGGGCACTTGCCCTAAAGTGATCCAGAGACCTCGCTCTTCGAGAATGAAGAGGGATTGTATCATCCTGAGACATCTATCCATAATAGATCTGGTGACCTCGGTCCTCGAGAATGTGGTAGGATTGCATCATCCTTGGACATCGTCCTAAAGTGATAGGGACTGATTCTCTTGTAATCAATTCGGTGGCTTCGGTCCTTGAGAATGTGGTATGATTGCATCATCATTGGACATTGTCCTAAAGTGATAGGGACTGATTCTCCTGTAATCAATCCAGTGGCTTCGGCCCTCAAGAATGTGGTAGGATTTCATCATCCTTGGACATAGTCCTAAAGTGATAGGGACTGATTCTCCTATAATAAATCCGGTGGCTTCGGTCCTTGAGAATGTGGTAGGATTGCATCATCCTTGGACATAGTCCTAAAGTGATAGGGACTGATTCTCCCGTAATCAATCCGGTGGCTTCAGTCCTTGAGAATGTGGTAGGATTGCATCGTCCTTGGACATAGTCCTAAAGTGATAGGGACTGATTCTCCCGTAATCAATCAGGTGGCTTCGGTCCTCGAGAATGTGGTAGGATTGCATCATCCTTGGAATTCGTCCTAAAGTGATAGGGACTGATTCTCCCGTAATCAATCCAGTAACTTCAGTTGTCGAGAATGTGGTGGGATTGTATCATCCTTGGAATTTAAGTCCAAAAGTGATCCAAATACTTTTTTTCTTTGAGTTGTGGTTTGCAGGTTGTTGCTGATGATGATGATGCCGTACTGATCAAAAGATCAAAGTATGATGATGATGACGTACTAATCGAGAGATCAGAGTATGATGATGACGTACCGATCGAAAGATCAGAGTATGATGATGATGACATACTGATCGAAAGATCATATTATGATGATGATGACATACTGATCTAAAGATCAGAGTATGATGATGACGCACTATGATTATGATGTTTCTGATCAAAAGATCAGAGTATGTTGATGATGTTTCTGATCAAAAGATCAAAATATGATGATGATGTTTCTGATCAAAAGTTCAAAGTGTTGATGATGATATTGCTGATCGAGAGGTCAAAGTGCTAAAGATGTTGCTGCTGATCGAAAGGTCAAAGTGTTGATGATGATATTGCTGATCGAGAGGTCAAAAGTGCTGAAGAAGTTGCTGCTGATCGAAAGGCCAAGGTGCTGAAGATGTTGTTGCTGATTGAAAAGTCAAAGTGCTAAATATGTTGCTGATCGAAAGGACAAAATGCTGAAGATGTTGTTGCTGATCGCAAAGTCGAAGTGTTGAAGATGTTGCTGATCGAAAGGTCGAAATACTGAAGATGTTGTTGCTGATCGAACAGTCAAAGTGCTGAAGATGTTGCTGATCGAAAGCTCCAAGTGCTGAAGATGTCGTTACTAATTGCAAGATCAAAATGCTGAAGATGTTGCTGATCGAAGCAGTCAAAGAATTAATGATGATGAAGAATGAATATTGAAGATGAAGACCACATGATGTTGGAAGATTCCAATGATTTATAGATGTTTTACCCTGCTGATGTTGATGATGTCTCCTATCGCTACTCTTGTTGTTGTTGATGTTGCTGTAAAATACCCTTCTCATTAAGGGGGAGTGTTGAAATATTGTAACTTCGAAGAATATTCTATATGTATCTTTTTGTGGTCCCCGATGGTCCTACCAGGAGAACCACTTGTATTACATTGTACCCTGATGATTGTAATTGAAAGAACTAATAAGAGTCATGAGGTAGTCCCATCTAATTGTAAAGGTGGGTCATCAGCACCCCAGTGTGGCTAGTTGATCCTACATGTGTAACTTGAGCCTACATGATTTAAATCGAGCCTACATGTCAAATGAGTTAATTTAAGTGAACGGATGAATATAAATATAGGTGTAGTGCTCCTCATTTGGAACACACACACACTCTCACTTGTGTAGCGCATTAGTGGAGAAGAGAAGTAGCTGGAGAAGGAGGAGGATCAGGATTTTATCTCCTTGTGTAGAAATTCAGGCCTGCAGTAGATTAATTTCACTCACAGCAATTAACAATTGATCATGCAAAATTATCAACAATGGAGACTGAATATGGAGCT
>LPNX010998894.1:183352-247805 GCA_001517045.1 Pseudotsuga menziesii
CTGAAGAGTTCAAAAATTTTCTCCCATACTTGATCCGGTGAAGTCAATCCATCGAGATGGAAAAGGAGGTCTTGGGAAATACTGAGACATAGGAGGCCATAGGCCTCATCTCTCCGATTGTGCCATTTGATCTTCTCTGCAGCTGCATTGGGCTCTGCTTCTGTTGCCATAGTCACCCTATAGAGGCCTTTCGCTCTCAACAAGATCTCCATCTCTGCTTTCCATTCAAAATAGTTGAAGGGAGTGAGGATAGTTTTCTGTGAATCCATAGCTTTAGAAAATCTGTCCCGGCTGTCAGTAGAAGGCTCCCAGTCTTGATGTAGAACCTGTAAAACAATTTTTGGAGGAGAGTAACAACCTACAATGGCTTTGATACCATGTATAAATTCAGGCCTGCAGTAGATTAATTTCACTCACAGCAATTAACAATTGATCATGCAAAATTATCAACAATGGAGACTGAATATGGAGCTGTAACACAAAATTATATTAACTGGGTGTACAATATCCAACCCTGTAATAACATAGGCTGCTGAATATATAGAATACATGAGCAAATCAAATGCATAAGGAAGCATCCAAATCTAGCATAAAGCAGGCTTACCCAAAATAGGCAAATCCCCCATAGGTGTAAAAAGCTGATCCCAAATCTATCAAGGACCACACGAATTAGCAAGGGTGCATGGGCAAGCTAAAGAGTGGTAAAATGGCAGCTCATACATGCTTTTGCATGGAGGAAAGAGTGGAGGAGGAAGAGGCAACAAATCTGATTCACCTCACCTAGTCTTGCTTTCCTATGTGCCTTAAAACACTGAAAAAGCAGGCAATAAAGCAGAAAAAGCAGAAGGGCACCTAGGAGGCCAGGAATAAAGCAGATTTGATTCCTAAGGCTTTCCCAAGTGCTCCATGAGTCAATAATGGCAAGTTTGACCTCTATGGATAGGCAATTGACAACTTGCACATGGTGGGACTCATGGACTAGGAAAATAAGACAAAATGAATGAAATAATGTCTAAGTGGGTAAATACTATGGGTTGATTATTCTAACACCTTGCTGGTTTTATCTTTTATCTTTTATCTTTTTGGGACATCTATATTGAGGAAGCTTTTGCTGGGTTTTTCCCTTTAGGGTTTTCCCAGGACAGTCATACAAAGGTTGTTCATGCAGTATGGATGGAGCATGTAGCTCTTAAACATACCAATACATGCATGGGATATATCGCGACAGAGGCACGTGAGTCGATGCAACAACGGCACATAAATGGAGGTGGCTCTCGAACAGAGGTCAGGAGAGCTGTGTGTGAGTTGTGATGGACAGAATTGACTACATGTGATGTGAGTGCAAGTCCAGAGTTATTTATATGCCAAATGCATGAAAAGGAAATGATCTGTCCTCTGGATGATGGTCCATAGATCCGCATAAGGTGCGGTGGATGGATTAGACAACTATATGCTAAAAATCAAAATGATGTGCCTTACGGGCGGTGGCCCGAGAACCCGCATGAGTGGTGGTAGGATGCAAGTACATGTCCGAAGACACTTGCATCACAATGTTGTGGCTCATAAATTGAGGTAACTTATAGGAAGTGGTCCTATAAATTACTTGTTAAAAATGAGAGAATGGTCTCATACAGAGATGGAGAGAGGAATTCTGAAACCAGTGGCGTGAACGGCGTCTCAAACAGACTATGTATGGTCCTATTGTGTCAAAGGGGAGAAAATAGGTTAAATGGGGCCTATGTAAGGGTGGGGACAACTTTGTGAAGTGTCATTGTCACTGTTCACTGCAGAGTTGGAGAGGTGGGCCCTAGATTTTCTTTTGCTAATTTCTCCTATTTCAACCGGCGGTTTTGAGTTCCATGACTTGCAGGTAAGAGCTCTTGCAAAATCTATCCTTTTTGGTGGTTTACATTTTGAATTTGGTCACATGGAGGTCCTCTATGATGTTGTTGGGGTTTCGAGAAGCCAAGTTGCACCTTTCAAGGGAAAAAGAGCGACCTGGTCACACCTATGAGGCATTTTTGAGTGACCTGACCGCTTTTTTTGGCCAAACAGGTGTGACTTGGTGCCTAGGTGACATTTTTCTATGAGAGCAGTTACGGATAGCTGTGTTTTGCTTGTGCAGGATAGATGAGATTAAGTTCCATGAGAGAGACTGTAAAGAAATCCAGGAGGTGGCCTTGCAAGATGGGAATGTGCGTGCTACACTGGCCCATTATGGTTTACTGAAGTTCATGTGGATACCCCTCATGAAGATCTTGCATTTATTGCTGCAAACATTGGTGAGATTTTTTGATATTAGGGAGGATGCCTTCCTCTTCAAGGGCTAGAGTATTGAGATTATGCTGGTGGATGTATACTTATTCACTGGGCTCCCTAAGTTGGGAGTTGTTGGTGACTTGGCATCGGTGTTGTCTCGGGGGGTGGGACATTGGAGGAGTTATGTGATAGGCACTATTATGCTACTACGTATGTGCGTGGATCGCACATATTAATGTGTGACATTGAGGACCTCTCGACACGGACAGTGGTGACACTATTGCTGTGTATCTTGGGTTCCACAGGGAGCCACAAGATATATGGAGGGAAACTACAGTTGGTAGAGCATGCTATGAGGGGCACTTACTATGGGTGGGCCTAGATGTATCTTCAGGCTGTTCAACATTAGCTGAACAATGTGAGGGAATCTAGGATAGGTTTTTGTTTTGGGTCCTTCTTATGTGCTTTCTTTTTGTATAAATTACCTACTCTACATCCGCACCGGGCAGTGTGGGATAGTGGTCCGCGGGAGCCACAGATGCGCAAGTGGTGCCAGATGATGGTACAAGAGGGTGGCAGTAGAGTGGGCCACTTCTTCATTGAGGAGTTTCTTGAGTAGTGGTGGTATCTCCTAGTGATTATTGAGGAGTACCCTTATGTGGGTATGTATTATCGTGGGGATCCGGAGATGCCCCGAGCTCTTGGTCAGGCCTGGGTACCACAGCAGGTATGTATGTGTGATGTCTTTATGTTCATCTTTATACATAGTGTAGTTGAGCTAGTTGATGATTATATGTATAGACTGATGGTCTCTTTGTTTGTGTAAGTAGATTTTGGTCCCTTCCCACCGCCCAGGTATCAGAGGAGAGTGGTCGCGATTGCAGAGGCGACAGTTCCTGTGGGGAACCCTCGCAGGAGATGGCGAGAAGTGGATGATTTTTTGCGGTATCTAGAGCAGCTTGCTGATGGGATATTGGATGACAACTGGCAACATTTGAACAATGATATGATTGCTGCCATTCACAGTTTTCCTCCAGAGTGGACCTCTGTGATGAGGATGATGGCCATGGCCTGCGATTACCTTTGTCGAGTGGAAAGAGGGGATCTTCCTACAGAGGATGAGTCTTCTGAGGAAGACGATGATACTAAGCCAGATGATGAGTCTGGGTCATATTAGCAGCCATTGGTGCTTCCCCTAGTGTGTTGGTGCACTTAGGAGTTTTTTGCATTGCTATGTATATTCAACTGAGAAAGCATATGTAGGTTCTCATTTTGTATTGGACATATCTTGGACATGCGACTTATCTATATATATATATTTTTATGCACGTGGATGCACTTTTTATGGCTTTATACGTGAGTCTTTTTATGATGATGTCAAATGCAATTCCTAGATGGTGTATTTTTACACTTGTGTGTGTGTTTTATATATGATTATGCATGATGTTCTGCTTGTATGTTTCCTATATGCAATTATGAATGTGCCAATTTAGAATATCATTAGCCATTTGATCTGCTACACTATTGAGGTTTCTGGGAACATGTGTGAATGGAATGGATTCAAATGTTCTAACCATCTATTTAGTGCACCAGAATTTTCTAAAGAGCCAGGGATCACGTACCCAGTAGTAGTTGTTCAACTGGGAAACAAGCAACTGGGAGTCTAAGAAGACATCAAGATGGCGAGCTTTGGAGACCATCTGCTCGCTCCATCAGCAAATCCAATGTACCGGTCTAAGGTAGGATCCATATGGATCAATGAGGGGAAATAATACATAAGACTCACTTTTAAAAATGTGTAAAAGAAAAAAAGGAAAATACTATATTACAAGCTACACTACCATCACTTAAAGAGTTGACGTTAGAGGGAAAGTGGTTTGGACTTTCAGGGGATCAGTGGTCATTCCTTTGTGTGACACGACGAACCCTAGGAGACAACCCATTAGGACACATAAAACACACTTGAAAGGGTTCAAGAAGATTTCGTACTTGCAACATCGTAGGAAGGTTTGCCGCAAGTCTTCTATGTGTTGTGCTTGCTTCTGTGACTGTGCAATGAGGTTCTCAAGATAGACCAACATGATGTGGATGAGGTCATAGAAACAATATGTCATGGCCCACTGGAAGGTAGCTCCAACATTATTCAGACCAAAGGGCATGACTTGATATGTCAATGTGCTCCTCGGGGTTGTGACTGAAGTTTTGTAATGATCTTGTTTCCATATCTGAATTTGGTTATATCCAAAAAATCTGTCCATGAAGGAAACGACCTCATGTTTGGTGCATGCATCGATAATCTAATCGATGAAGGGTGTTGGGAAGTTATCTTTGGGCACACCCCATTTAAATTATGGAAGTATGTGCAAATGTGGATGGTACCCTATTTTTTATTCATGGGAATAGAATTAGAAACCCAAGTGGTGTACACAATGGGGTAAATGAAGTTGGTTGTGCACAACTTCTCTATTTTGGCTTTGATCACGATCGCTTTGGAAGGATGGATGGGCTGTTGCTTTTGGTGTATGGGGGACACACCGGGCCATGTTTCGATGTGGTGTTCCACAATGGATGGATACAACCTAGGAATTTTAGTGTAATACCAGGAAAATATGTTGCTGAATTATTGGAAGAGAGCTTTGTAGGCAATGACTTCCTCCAGGGAGCAGGATGCCCCCAACATGATTTCTTCAACAATTTCAATATTGGTTGAGATATTGATTTTTATGGTTGGTGAGATGTTGTCCATGTTCCCTTCTTTGAAGGCTTCTGGTGCCGGAATGGGGTTTTTGAACCAGTCTAATTTTCCATGAATGAAATCTTTGGTTTCCATACAAAACTGGTTAGACTGCAATACAAGTCCTTCAGGGAGGAAGAACGAGCGATGGTGCATGTAATCCCATGGGTATTCTAGGGTAGTTAAGGCTTCAAGTATCTCCTCATCATTGCAGAATCAATGAAGAGATAGGTTTGATGGACCATCATTGGTGGTGGAGACAAGAGGGTCGGTAGAACTGTACATCATGTAAATGGACATGGTGTCTGAAGAAGGAGGTGGGGGATGGAATTCTTTGATCAGAGTGATATTAGATTCATGGGAATGTTGTCAAAGGTTGGATAAATCCATTCAGAACTCAGAAAATTCTTGGTAGTGGTGAGAATAGTCTCCATACAAACCGTAGAGGGCCCAAGCATGGTTTGTTCTCAATGACTTATTTCTCACTATTGGCCCGCTTGGAAGTTCAACCATGGGGAGGTTTTCCATTGTATCCACGACATCCAAATGCATGAAGATTATGGGAATTAGAGGCCACTTTTGAGTTGGATGTCCTTGTTCTTCACAGACGGTGCAAGGTGGGATCTATCGAGGTTCAGTGATAGCTTTCACATTTTTTCCCCTGGCCCTTTTTGGGTGGGGAGATGTGGGTGTAGGTGTGGTGGTTGGTTTTTGTGGGCCAGGTGGAGGATGAGATTCGACTGCAATGGCTTGCACATGGGTTAAGACTACTTGAGGCATTGGTGGTTGAGCCGATGGATCCAAGTACCATACAGGAGTTCCCAATGTAAAATTGGGTAAGTTTAAGGTAGCCATTACTGGCTTGGTCATGACACCAAGTGGGGGAAAGAGGAAGGGAATTATGTGTACTGGGGAGGATCCCAAATAATTCTCTGATGGTTGTATGTGGGGATGAGGTTATGGTTGCAGCTGTGCATAATGTTGTGGCTATGGATGATGTTGCGGCTATTGTTGATGTTGTGGCTGCGGTCGGTGTTGTGGTTGTGGTTGGGGCTGCCACTGCTGTTATCACCCAAAAAGGGTTCACTACCTCATCTACCCCATTACATGGCTCATTTGTCCATTTTCCCACCATATTTCCATCAAAAACCCATAAAACCATGCAAAAAGCTTCCAAAAGGCTTAAAATGCCTCCAAAAGGCCATAAAACCCTCTTTTCAGCTAAAAATATCCAAAATTCCTCCAAAAAAGCAAAAATACCCAAAAATAAAGAAAAAATATAAAATAATGAGGAAATGAGGAAAAAACTATAAATAGCTGAAACCCTAACCCTAAAACCGCATGGTTTTCAATTATAAATAAGGGGTGGAAACCCCTTATTCCACATCCACAATCACAAGTATCCTGCCTCTGCCAAAATTGCTCGTGAAACCATAGCTCACCATTGAAGCTACTTTCACCGTGAAACCATAGCTCACCATTGAAGCTACTTTCACCATAAAAGCCCCGTTTGGCCCATTTCCACCATTGGAGAAAGAGAAGAAGCAGCTTGAAGCTCGGAGCCACCGACATCGGACCAACGCAATGGACTTCACCAACCTCCACATTGGAGGTAACATCAATAAAGATCATTATTTACTATTTACTGCTTTCGTTTTATGTTATTTACTTTCTACTGTTTTGTTTAATGCACTTGTTTAGATTTAATTCTCATTATTGTTTAGCATCCTTTTATTTCAAGTTATAGCTTTTAATTAATATATCATTGAACTGCTACTAAGGAATCCATTGTCCTTAGTAGGTACTCATTCATACAAGCTAGGGAGAAAAACCTAGCTACAGTTTTGGCGACTCCGCTGGCTTTTTTAGTCTTTTTATTTTCCGTTTTTTACTTTTGGCCGTCGCTTTTCGGCCGCCGCCGACCGCGACTTTCCGCCCCATAACCGCGTCCCGACCGCGTCTGTCCAGCCCTTATCCGCGATCTGAGCGCGACTATTTCATCCAAACCCGCGGTCCGACCGCAGCTGTTAGCCAACAAACCGTGATCTGAGCGCGACTGTTTCATCCAAACCCACGGTCCGACCGTTGCTGTTAGCCAAAAAACCGCGATCTGAGCGCGACTGTTTCATCCAAACCCGCGGTCCGACCGCCGCTGTTAGCCAAAAAACCGCGATTTGAGTGCGACTGTTTCGTCCAAACCCGCGGTCCGACTGCAGCTGTCATCCAGAAAACCGCGATCTGAGCGCGCCTGTTTCGTCTAAACCCGCGGTCCGACCGCCGCTGTCAACCAAAAAACCGCGATTTGAGCGCGCCTGTTTCGTCAAAACCCGCGGCCTAATTGCTGCAAATTTTTTGCTGTATTTGACACCAGGCCCTTTGCTGCCATATTTCCTGCAGTCCTACAACCTTTTCTGCACCATTATTCCTGTTATCTTTTTACAGCATTGTTTTAAAAAAAAAAAAAAAAAAATTAGCATTCTTTATTCCAATAATTTGGCATGATAAAAGTTTTTTAATTCAGCATTATTGATATTTACGAAGTCGCCCTGGCACTTCTTTTCTGGGTTTATAACTTCACAAGCACACACTCTGTCATCTAAATCAAGTAAGACCTAAAAACTACTTAACTCAACCAACACTTTAACCCCACTTGGGGAACATAAAAGAACTTTTGTAGTTAGGTAGGATCAAGGGGATAGGCTTCCAATAACACCCCTTGGTTATTTACACTTGAGACATAGCTGTTGTCCTTTAGGGAACCAAAATCCGCTAGTATTTTTTGACATGGTCACAACCAGATTATCAGAAGGCCTCTCCCTTAGGAGGGTTGAAGTCGTGAGATTGGTTCCGGAGGTCTGAGTGGAATACCGAACTCCATTCAGTAACTGAAGGGCTACCTTTCACAGTTCACGGAATATCCCTGTATAGGGAATATTGCGGTTAAAGGACCAAGCGACAAATTTACCTTTCTGGACGTGTCATGAATGGGGTATCTTAGTTGCCATTCTTCTAGGATTTGACTACCCGGTGTCCCTCCCGGTAGGGGGATACTTTAGCCACTTGACTTTCCTCTTCATATTGTCTGACTTGGATTTCATCACCTTGCAGAGGATATGTCTAGTTGAGTCATAATACTACTAGTTAGGTATTTTGCATGCTCCCTTACCTCCTTTTGGTTTAGTGAGTCCACCATTTTTCATTTTTGTAGGAAACCTGCTATTTTTTGGTATTCTGACCATTTCTGTTGATACTCCGCCTGTTGTAGCACGCAGTTACAGTGGGTGTTTTGAGTTGTTGTTGGCCTGAGCGCCCCATTTGTTGAGCTCTCCTTCTGCACACTCGGTTGCATTAGAGTTTTTTGAGCTGTTTTGTAGTTAGTTCAACCCACACAGATTTGACCTCATTTTATCACCATTGCTTCCCCGAGACATTCTCGGCGCCTCCGAGGCGAGCCACCTCAGCACGGATCACTTGATACCACTCATCGTAGATCTCGAGCCTTGTCACTTGACTCCACTCGTCAGCGGCATAGGACTCCGTCACTAGACTCTGACGCCCCTTATTTTACATCATACTCGGAACCTGAATCCGAGAACACCCTTTACACTGCCCCTACTAGCCCCATGGTCGACGTGAATCCCACTCCCTTAATGGGAGGGACTGTTGGTGGCACACCCACCACGACACCCAGTACCTCACCTACTTTGGGTATGCCCTCCACGGGGGCCCCCTCTACTGTCCCCCTCACAGTACCTATTCCCGCAGCGGGAATACCGGTCCCCACTCCATTAGTGACTCATACCACCCCTGGGGGTGCAGGTCCGTCCTATACCACCATAGTTCCCCCACTTGGGGGCAACCTCCCTCACATGACCCCTCCACTTGGGGGCATCGGCCCCAACTTGATCCAACCCACAACTGTGTCACACCCTTCGTCGAGTTTGCCATACATGGCTAGCCTCAATCTACCTGACCTAGCCAGATTAACCAACAACCCCATCCGGCACAACCCCGCGTGGCCTCACATGCCCACCAAGATCCCCTCAGACATCCCTAAGTTCGAGGGTAAGGCAGGTGAAGACCCACAGAACCATATCATGTCCTTCCATCTATGGTGTTCCTCCAACTCCATAGTAGACGACTCTATTCGCCTCCGTTTATTACAGCGCACTTTCACTGGCTCTGCTGCCAAATGGTATATCGAGCTGCCCCATGGAACCCATGCCACCTTTACATCCCTGGCCTCGACCTTCCTACAGTTCTTCCAGTTACCTGTCCGCTATGACGCGGGCGTTGAGATCCTCCTATCTTGCCGGCAGAACACGGATACCCATATCACAGACCACATTCACGAATGGCGGCGACGCCGTAGCCTATGCAAAATCAAGTTAGATGACCGGATCTTCCTAGATTGGTTCCTCAAATCCCTCCTTTCGCTCATTGCTAAGGATGTGGTAGCCGAAAGACCCCAGTCGGAGGAAGAGGCTATCCTTAAAGCCCAGCAGTTCGATCTCATTTACGCCCAGTCGGGTTATCTTTATACTATCATACCTGACACCCCCCGCGGCGATCCCTCCCAGCACGATGCACCGGGGGCATCCCATGCTGCCAACGGCATCATTGGCCGTCTCTCTTCGCAGCCTCAACCATTTTCCGTAGCCCGTCCTCCCCCTGGACCTGAACCTTCACGGGCTACATCCCAGTCTGGAGCAACCAACTCGTATGCTCAAATGCCACATCAACACCATTCCCATGGACCCTCCTGTCCACCTCAGTGTTTCGGCCATATAACTTCCTCTTACACCCCCCCGATCGCACCTCAGCCCTACTATCATCAGCAGGCTACACCAGCTCTTGCGCCACCAAAAGTCCAACCTCATTATTATCAGCCACAGCCAATCCCTGCGGCAAATCCACAACCCGCTCCACAGCACTATCAACAACCCCCCCAAGTAGCTACACCAACGCAGCCTCCACCTCCATATTATCCACCGCAGCCTGCTCCAGCACCTGCGCAAACTCAGAATCCACCTACTACCCAAGGACAGGTTTACGCCCAAGAAAACCCGCTGCAAAACCAGAACAACCAACACAACCAGGGCCAACAAAACCGTGGCAGAGGCTGAAATCGTGGGAACAACCAATAGATCGAGCAAGCTAGTCAACACCCTAATCCCCCTGCTAATAATAACGCGGCCCCTACCAACCAAAACCCTGATCGCCTGCCCAAGCAGGCTAAAAACCCTAATTTGTGAACGAACTATCCTTGTTCTGTTTGCGGGGTCTATGGCCACTACACCCATTTTTTTCCACTTATGGAGCGAGTCCAACAACTTTTGGCTGCTGATAGACTACGCCAAGGACATGCGGCTCCTCAAGCACCACCCAATCCCCCACAACCTCAGCAGCCACCTTTGGTGCTACAAAACCCCTTACCAAACCAAGGCTTAGTGAACACTGAACCATTGGCTCCCCCTCCAGCCAATGCGCCCATCCAACAAATCACTTACGCGGCTCCTGATCAACCCATATTTGACTCAGGTACCCACCATCTGTTGATGATGTCCTCCGATGAGGTCAACCTCCAGACTCGGCGGAACCAATATGGCTCCACCTCGGAAGCCCCTCCTGCCAATAACCCCGCTAACGCTCATCCCACTGATCAGGCATTACGTATACCTCCACCTCCACTAGATGGCGCTCCCAAAACAACCCATTTCCCACTTCGTCGTATCAACAACAACCCCAATGCACGGGCTGCGTCTAACTACAACATTGTCGATGATTTATCCCAATCCCCTGCAGCCATGTCTGCTTTGGAAGTCTTAAAAAACTGCCCTTCGCAGCGTAAGACTTTACTCTCAGCCATTGGAGCTATCGATCCAACTGATTCGCAGTTAATGGCATTTTATTTGGACCAATCCGAACCCCGCCTGCCTTCCAATTTATCTTTCCAAGTTTCTATTTCCATCCGGAATTTTGTCGTCCATCAATGCATTATTGATGAAGGTGCCTCTACATGTGTCATGCCCATCTCCATCTGGCAGAAAATGGGATCCCCCCCTCTCCAGCCGTCCTCTACTGCGTTGCGAGCCTATGATGGCCGTTCAGCTCAACCACATGGCCTATTGACCAATGTCCCCCTCCAACTGGCTGGCAAAACCGTCCTAATCAACATCGAGGTTATCAATGCCCAGCTTGATTATAACCTTTTACTTGGCCGCAGCTACATGTATGCCATGTGAGCAGTCGCTTCTACCATTTTTCGTATCATGATGTTCCCCCATGAGGGACACGTGGTCACGGTTGACCAACTTACTTACCACGATCCCAATGCCCCTGCGGCGCCAGAAAATGTTCTCCCCATGGTGGAACAACCTATCTCAGGTGCCACCAACACAGTCGTTTCTTCTATAGGGCCCGTACTCCCCATGGTTGAACAACCTATTTCGGATGCCACCACCTCATTCGTGTCTTCAGTGGGTCTCGGAGTGTACTCAGATGCGCCAATGACCTCGACTTTCCCATCTATTCCACCCCCGTCTCCCACCACCGAAGTATCCGATCTATGTACCCTGTCTCACATCACGCGGACTCCTACTAATCAAACGCCTTTAAGGTTAACCCATTCATACCATTCCTTTCCTCTTCCCTCCCTCAGGAGTGGCTAGCGCCCTGGTTATGGCTACCCTCAACCTCCCCGGGTTAACCTTAGGATTACCCGTTTGGTATCTTTCTCCTCCCGTTCGTCCCCCGACACCGGATGTCGTCCTGCAACCAGTACAACCCATTGTCACTACTAATCAACCACCTCCCGATGTTGCTACCCCGTCATCCTCCGCGAAACCCCCCCCTCTTCCTCCCAAACCCACTGGGGGCAGAGGCCCCCAACCTTACACTGCTGTCCCACCCGCTAAGACAGTCAAAAACCCCCCTGTGTTTCGTGCTCCTCCCAAATGCGCGCTATGCGATGAGTTGGGCCATCCGACTCACCTATGTCCTCAGTTACCAGCATTAAAGGAGTACATGCAAATGCTCGACGACAACCCCACCATCCCGGTTGTCCATCTAGATCCAACCCCTACGCCTCGCGACAAATCCCTGCGCACTAACCACTCTTGTGCCTTATGCGATGTTTACGGGCATTACTTCCATCACTGTCCCGATCTCCCCGAGTTCAGGCTAGCTCTCTTTGATATGAACAATCCGGAACTTGAGACAGCACCACTCATTATTGAGGAAATCCATTCCCCAGTCTCTTCCCCTTCCGAAGAGCTTAATACCACTCTCTTTGAGATGAACAATCTGGATCTTGAGATGGCACGCCTCACCATTAAGGAAATCCATTTCCCGGTCTCTCCCCCTTCCGGAAAGGTCAATCCCGTTCTTTTTGAGATGAACCATTTATATCTTGAAACGACATCACCCACCATTGTGGAGATCCACCCCCCGGACTCTTCCTCTTCCGAAGAGATTAATACCATATATATGATCTCTTCCGTCAGTACACCCACATCAATCAATTTGACGAGCCAAACATTCCGTATGGATGAGGAAATTCTCGAAGCTCTCACTGCCCCAGATTATCCTTGGGATGACATGCACCATCATTCCTATTTCCTCCCAGATGAATCTTCCTCTCACACTGCTACCCAATTTGCAGTCGAGTCCAAAGACTTCCTTCCCCCCAAGGTCGACTGGTTCAAAGACCCTATTCCTGCTCCTGACGCCTTCGAAGAGGGTAACATGGCCAACATCTCACCTATCATCCAAATTGATATCGCTACCCCCGGAGGCACCCCCGAACTCATCGCTTTAGGGGCATCTTGCACGGCGCAGGAGATTGAGGAATACAAAACACTCTTCAAAGAATTTCATGATGTCTTTGCCTGGTCCTATACCGAAATGCCTGGTCTTGACCCTGCCATTATATCACACCACATTGACACATGGCCTGATGTACCCCCCATTCGTCAGAAACAGCGTCCCATTCATCTCTAGCTACAGTTTTGGAATCAGCACGACGAGACCGTCACGATGGTCACCTCGTACCATTATTTTTTCTACGTCATTTTTTGCCCATTTTTTAGACACCACTAGTCGCCTCGGTTTACGCGCCACTTCGACCGTTCTCCATTTTTCACACTGTTGATATCGCTGGATTCTTTTTTCCGTGCTCGTGATGATGCTTGAGATCATTTCTCGCTCTCACTTGGTACAATTTCAACATTGTGTCCAGACACCACTCGTCGCCTCGGTTTGCGTGCCACTTCGGTTGCTCTCCGTTTTTAACACTTTTTATATCGCCGGATTCATTTTTCCGAGCTCGTGATGATGCTTGAGATCATTTCTCGCTCTCACTTGGCACAATTTTAACATTGTGCCCCGACACCTTATCGCTTCGGTTTGCGCGCCACTTCGGCCGTTCTCTATTTTTCACACTGTTGATATCGCCGGATTCATTTTTCCATGCTCGTGATAATGCTTGAGATCATTTCTCGCTCTCACTTGGAACCATTTCAACATTGTGATCTGACACTTTGCTGCCTCGATTTGCGTGCCACATCGGCCATCATCAGATTGTTTCACACTTTTTACATAAGCCATCCACTCCTGTCATACTGCAAATGTTTCATTATTTTTCCATCATTCATTCACCCAGCAAGGAGGCCCACCAGTGTTCCCCCCCACCCTCAGTCATGGTCATCATAAATGCTCCCTGATCGAACACTTCCTCCTTGCCTGACCATCAAGTCAGAGTCTTCTTATTTGCTTTCAGACTCCTTAAAATTGAAAGCAACCACGAGCATGAACTGTCGTGGGCTCGTAAAATCCACACGACAGTACCATTCCATCATTTCAAAAGTCTTCTTATTTGCTTTTAGACTCCTTAAAATTGAAAGCAACCACGAGCACGAACTGTCCTGGGCTCGTAAAATCCACATGACAGTATCATTTTGATATCCACGCTTGAAAAGGTTCCACCCCGCACCTCTTGGTGCTATGATCAAATCCTCTCGGCAGCACCTCCAATCAGGTCGCCTTTGTTCAGAGTATTCTGCAGTCTCCTACCATGTTACCATAGCTTGAGTCTCCCTCAGCCCAGTCACCTTCAGATCCTATACAGCTATGATCCCTTTTCCACCAGTCAGTTTCATATGCTGCCCGATCATCCCCGCCATCATACTCTGAACAAAGGAAGTTTGAGTCCACCTACTCTACTTGCCCAGTTATTCCCCCCAGTTTATCACCCCTGCCACCAGTACTATCCCATTTCGGTTTTGCTCCTCGCGCTCCTGTCAAGGAAACATCATTGCCTTGATAGTTGCAGGTCTCCCTCTGTCGACGACAGCCCCTCTATTCCAGAGGATATACCCAGAGGCCCCTGCGCCTTGGACCCATCACCATCTGTGATGAGTGCCTACAGACCATTTTGGGAGGACTCATCATTGCCTCTCCGAATAGTTGTTTCTCACATGCTCGACTTCAGTACCTTATTCGCATCGTTGAGAATCACGCAGGATGTATATCCTTTCCATTCTGTGTCGAAGACCCCGGATTTCCCTCGACTCTAGCACATTGGTGAGTCACTTCGGAACTTCCAGTTATATGTTCCCATGGATGTTCGAGCTACGTTGGCGATTGTATTCAGAAGCCATTCAGTTCTATGCTTCTTTGAGTACCCAGTTCAGTTCCAGATCAGTGTACCATTACGAGTGTGACCCTTTTCACTCTGATCCAGCAGCGCATCAGTTCCTTCAGAACCACATTCAGTAGCACTGCTGCCATTCCAGCGTATCAGTTTTTTTCAGCTCAGACATGGTCAGCTCAACAGTATGTTCCAGATTTGTGTCCCTTCCGGACCCTCATGATATGCACAGTGATTATCTACTACAGGTCCTTCATTTTGGGCCTCACAAGTGATTTTTATGTATCTTGATACGATCATGGGAATGCCCGCCTCGTCCATCTATTGAGATTCTTCCTCATTCAGTATTTGAGGACATGTATATGTTAAGGTCCCCATATTTTGGACCCCATTGTTATTACTATGCTATATCCTGACACAAGCATGGGAATGCCCGCCTCGTTCAGATGATCAGATGATTCCTCATCCATTATTTAGGTTATGTACTTTTCAGTCCTTGCAGGTGGTTCGAGATCGGTGTTCCGGACTTCAACTGGTTCTTTCTCTTCTCCACACTCCAGGAAAACCAAATATGACTTATGATGTCCATCGACCATACGATGAGCTCCTGCCCTCGCACATCAGAGGGCAATCTGTTATCACCCAAAAAGGGTTCACTACCTCATCTACCCCATTACATGGCTCATTTGTCCATTTTCCCACCGTATTTCCATCAAAAACCCATAAAACCATGCAAAAAGCTTCCAAAAGGCTTAAAATGCCTCCAAAAGGCCATAAAACCCTCTTTTCAGCTAAAAATATCCAAAATTCCTCCAAAAAAGAAAAAATACCCAAAAAGAAAGAAAAAATATAAAATAATGAGGAAATGAGGAAAAAACTATAAATAGCTGAAACCCTAACCCTAAAACCGCATAGTTTTCAATTATAAATAAGGGGTGGAAACCCCTTATTCCACATCCACAATCACAAGTATCCTGCCTCTGCCAAAATTGCTCGTGAAACCATAGCTCACCATTGAAGCTACTTTCACCGTGAAACCATAGCTCACCATTGAAGCTACTTTCACCGTAAAAGCCCCGTTTGGCCCATTTCCACCATTAGAGAAAGAGAAGAAGCAGCTTGAAGCTCGGAGCCACCGACATCGGACCAACGCAATGGACTTCACCAACCTCCACATTGGAGGTAACATCAATAAAGATCATTATTTACTATTTACTGCTTTCGTTTTATGTTATTTACTTTCTACTGTTTTGTTTAATGCACTTGTTTAGATTTAATTCTCATTATTGTTTAGCATCCTTTTATTTCAAGTTATAGCTTTTAATTCATATATCATTGAACTGCTACTAAGGAATCCATTGTCCTTAGTAGGTACTCATTTGTACAAGCTAGGGAGAAAACCCTAGCTACAACTGCAGTTGTTATTTGGGTGTGGAAGTACTAGATGAGAGCATGCACAAATATGTAGTCTCATTTGGTTTCAATGGTGGTGACACTAAGGGGAAATAATCCATCATGGTGGTATCGAAAAACAAACCAGGGCCCACATTCAACAATTGGGAGGCTGGTATGTTTTTAACCATGGTGTTGACCGCAGGGATAACATTGGTGGGTGTGGTCAACCCTTGTGGATCAATGGTGTTTATCATAGGGATAACATTGGCAGGTGTCGTTAGCCCTTGTGGATCATGATAAGTCAATTGGTCAACCATGATGATTTTCCCTTCGTGGGGGAACATAATGAGATGGAAAATAATTGATGTTACGGCTCTCATGGAATACATATAACTTCTTTTGAGGAGAAGGTTATAGTCCAATTGAGCATTAAAAACCTCTATGTCAATCAGTATTATTTTCCTGACTAATGTGATAGGGACAAGGGGAAGGATTCCTTGGGATATAGTGGGATGGCCATCATAAGCCCACAGAGTAGTAGAGGATGGTTGTATAATTGGGGATCCAAGCTTCTTCCATACTAGGTTAGACATAATGCACGTGGATTCCCCCTCATCCACTACACACTGGTGTATGACCAAAGTCCAGATAGACACCAGAATTTGGAAGGAAATGGTTGATGGTATCCATGGTTCTCCATTATCCATGTCGAATGTGACCAACTTGAAGTCAGAGGGGTCCACTGAACCAAGGGTAGCTAGTAAGGATTTTCGTTGCATTGGGAAAGTTTTTAGTACCTCAAGAGCGGACATGGCAGTAGGTGTTTGGTCCATATCATCTACGATGTTGTAGCTGACAGCAGCTCTAGCTGTGGCATTGTTGGCAACCTGATGTATGGGAGGTCATGAGAAAGGGGGTGACTAAAGAGGTGCATTGGTTGTTTTAGACTTAGATAACGCTGATGTGTCAGCAGATTTGATGTTGGTTCCATACTGATTTCGTCTAGTTTTTAAATTGACCTCTTCAGTTGTCATAGCTAGTAGGTGGTGGACACCTGTTTCTGCTGTGGGAGGTTCCCTCGGAGTATTAGGATTGGGTTGGGGAGGGGGTGCAGTTGCCACCAATCCTTGGACTATTAATGGGTTTTGGAGCACTATAGGAGGAGGTCCTGGTGGTACTGGGTTGGGTTGGGATTGGTCTGTTGTATTGATGGCATGTTGAACCTTATTCCTAATGGCCTGCTTATCATGACCCATGAAGGGACACTCATATGTGTCGTTCCCATAGACCTCGCATAGTGTGCACGGTTGATTTGTATGCAACAGGGTGTTGCATCTTGGTGCATTTGGTTGTTAAGGATTTTTGGCTGCTCGGTTTGCCATAGCATTCACTAGTAGAAAATGAGAAATTAATGACTAAAAAAATGACTAAAATCAGGCTATAAACGACTATTTTTGAGTCGGTGACTAATAGTAGCAAATTTCCACTATCTTATAGCTAGTCGTATTTCACTAGTCATTAATAGCTTGACTTAGTAGTCATTGATTTAGTCATTCATAGACAATGATTTAGTCATTAATAGACAATGCTTTAGTCATTAATATTCAATGATTTAGTCATTGTTTTAGTCATTGATAGTTAATGATTTAGTCATTGATTTAGTCATGGATTTAGTCATTGATTTAGTCACTAAGTTAGTCATTGATTTAGTCGTTGATTTAGTCATTGATTTAGTCACTGATTGCAGCCATTAATGACCAAATATATGACTAAATAAACTACTATATTTTAACATATTAATGACTAAGCTAAATACGACTAATATACGAGAAATTAGCTACTAATAGTCATATATATGTGAATTTAATCATTTTTGTACTCACAAACTTATGATAGGGCACAGAGGAATCGAACCACCAACCTCTTGCCTATAATTAGGCAGGTGCTCTACCATTGAGTTAGCACCCTTTAAAAATTTGTTATTGCTTGACAATGATGATATTCAAACAAATTTATGATAGATATCAATCTACAAACTACATAATTATTACTATTACAAAACTAAACTGGCATTCTTTCCATGTAAAGCTTCCCCGGTGGTATTTACACATGAATTTAATTTTATATCTGTTCCACTCATTGCATTAGGTTTGGCATCAATATGTTTTTTAGATATAAACGTTGATGACTGCCCACCCTTATTGACCAACAACTTGCCATGATCAGAACTCAACCCTGATGCCACAGCTTCCACCACCAAGGCAAGGAGATTTAATGTTGGAGACACTAAAAGTGAATGAGATTAACTTGTTTTAGGATTAGAGGATCCCTAAATAGTTGGAATCCTCATACTAAATGATTTTTCCTGTGCAGCATGGGAGCCCCTGCAACAACCATTAATGTCTCAATATTCAGTAAGATATGTAATATTCCACCACAAAATTCTAAATCATATGGAAGCTTATGTTCACTAAATATAATGTGTAATGTTACTCTGCACCAATCCAAGGGGGTGTTGGAAAACTAAATAAATATTCCATGACAAGAAACAGATTTCATACCAATATACACTAGCTAGCAATACAACTGATCTTCCAGCAGCTCCACTGGTAAGGGAAGTCTTAACATTACCTCCTGTGTTCTAGTTTCACATGGAAATATGAACAGGTATATATTATTAGGAAATGAAAATGAAGCCATGTATAAAGAATCTAGAAGACAATCACTGAAGTAAAACATAAGTTGTCTAAAGAAAATACACATTAGCTTCTATACTAATGATTATTTAAGACTGAATCAGAAGCTATTAAATAATCTAATATGGAAGCTTAGAAAAAGCTATCTGCACAAATATCAATAACAAATGCTAAATATAATTGGATGGAAGTACAATATACTAAAATCCTAAAGTCACTTACAAGAGCCAGTGATTTTCTTAATTTACTTGAAGAAGCTGATCCAAGCAAGGAAACCTCTACCATTGGTGGAGGTAAACAAAGTCCCCAATGTTGTTGTGAAGGATTTGTAATATCATAGAACTTCTGAGTTTTGCTGCTAGAAAAATAGGACATAGAAAATCAAAAATCATAAAAGCTAAATGTGAAATATTTTTTAAAACAATTTAGCCCAATAAAGAAAACTTTCTAAATTAATTAAATGCTAGAACATAATTATAGGGGATTAAAGTATCAAACTCGTTCATATCACCCATTTACTTTTGGTAGACGACACATTGATTTTCAGTCAATAGTTCTGTTAGGGAGCTAGAAAATATTAAGGGGCTTTTGGAACTCTATTGCAAGACTACAGGAATGCTAATAAATATGAATAAGTCTTAAGAAATGTAAAGTGGATTGGCAGAGTAATTTAAAGACCGGACCAAAATCATATTTCCCATTAATTATTTCAAGAAGTCAAATACCTGGGTTTCATCTTGAAACCATATGATTGACATTGAATTTTTGGTCGTAACTGTCCTATGGTTCATATATTAACCTTCATTAATCTATTCTAGAGAGCATACAGCAGTATTGGATGTCTATAGCACAGCGAGAAAAAGGAATCTTAACCAAATCAAAAAGAAGTGTTTCAGCATCCTTCACATAGTAGGGAGGGCCAAGAAATTCCACTAGTTATAAATGGAACAGGGTAGCCAATTCCAGGTAAGTTGGGAATGGGGTTTAAAACACATAAAATGCTTCAACTCAAAATTTGAAACTAAAATACTTTAGAGATTGATTTATAATGATGGACACTGAGGTCAAATTATGAAATCCAAACACTTAAGAGATGCATCCATGGAATATTGGCTTAACAAAAACACTCACAGGATGCTTCTGTTACAAGGAAATACTTTGGTAAATTTTTCCCCTTGGTGGGTAAATAAATGAGGGAACTGAGGAAAAGTCAAAATTGGAAAGGACCCAGGATCGGGATTTCAAATTTCAGAGGCTCTACTAGATAGTTTACATGCTAAGCTGTCTATACTGTCATAGAGAGACAGACTCGCAATTGGCAAGAAATGTTTATTCTTGAGGATGGCTGATAGCGGATAGTCTTAAGTTCACAAGGTGAGCCAGAGGAATGAGATGATTACATTGACTTTCCCAATCATCAAGGATCTGAAAATTTAAAGTGTTCAAGGATCAAGAGAACAAGGAAATGCACTCCGTGGGTCAAAATAGGTTATGCTACCAAAGTGGAGGAACTCATGCAAGAGAGAGAATCCTGAAGGACAGTTGTTTGGAAGCTATTCATCCCTTTAGAAACAAAAACACTAATGTGGTTGGTACTAGCTAATAAAGTACTACCAGTGGGAAAATGAGAGATTGGTGCAGACAAGGGTGATGTATCATATGCAAATGCAATGCTGAGTCTGTGGATCACTTGTTCATCTTGTGCACCTTCTCTAGATCTGTATGACTTGATGTGTCACAGGTTACAAGGGACAGATCAAGATGATATATATAGGCATAGCTCGGTAGGTTGTCTAGGACTGCATTGGTGACAAAACTATAGCAACTTTTTAGGCTCCCATGTTTTTCTTATATATGATATATGGATGTCAAGAAATTTCATGATCTTCCAGGAACAGGTATTCACAGTTGCCCAGGTTGCACACAAAATTAGAGAGGTAATGGAGTGAAAAAGGATTCTACAAGAAAAACCTTCCAACTGTTCACTAATGCATTATATTGATAAAGAAAATACTACGTATTTTCAAGAGAGAATGAAAAGGAGTATCAGGTATTTGTGGAGATGACGCTTTGTTTTTTTCAAGTCTTCTTTTCATTTGTTGCTACACTATGAGGCTAGTAAAGGGGCAAGAAGGGAATAAGTCTACATTCAAACTGTGGAAAATAGCTAAGAATGGAGGAATTAAACAATTTCAAGGTTATTGAGATTCAAATTTTATCATAGATTGGGCTAATCATCTGTCCAGCATCAAGAATCTAGGCCTACATGAACCAAGTTCAAGAGGTCAAAAAATGTTTTGAAACCATAATAATAATCCTTTTTCAACACATTTACCAAGATTTCAACTCAATGGTAGACAAGCTTTCTAAATATACTTTGTTTTTACAAAAGGGTACCTAAACAAAACAAGAATTTAGAAAATTCACTCTCCTCTCTGATTCAGAAAATACTTGTACTAACAACTCTTCTTTTCATTTGTTACTAAACTATGAGGCTAGTAAAGGGGCAAGCAGGGAAGAAGTCTACATTCAAACTATGGAAAACAGCTAAGAATGGAGGTATTAAACAATTTCAAGGTTATGAAGATTCAAAGTTTATCATAGATTGGGCTAATCATATGTCTAGAATCGAGAATCTGGGCCTGCATGAACCAAGTTCAAGAGGTCCACACCAACCACTAATGATCTTCAATCATTAGCATCTAGTCATTTATGATTTGTTTCTAGCAGTTTCCATGAAATTATACCAAAGAAATGTTTGTATGTGGTGAGGAAAAGTAATTTTCACAATTGGTCACAAGTCTGCAACACTAAGCCATTAGAAGTTCTAATAATGTGCACTGTAAAAATAATCCTTGCAAACTTCTTTACTTTGACCAGAAAATGATGCTGGCAATCAACAAAATTCCTACAATTGCAGGTCATCATAGTTACGCAAGTTTAATAAATAAATAAATTCTTTAATTTGTCTAGCCAAAAAATATCAAGTGAACAAGGATTTTAGACTAGATTAACATAAGAAATCAAATATAGAGGGATCTTAGAAGAAATTCATGTAGCCCTACATCCTTCTAGACCGTGATCATTCCCAACAACAATCACATTTTGTATGTTTCCTTGTGCTCCCCACTAGTTGAAACTGTTAAGACAACTACAAAATAATCAACCAAAGATAGATCCAATGCATGGCACAACTACATAAAAAAATGTTATGCAGTGTTAAGAGGAAAGGAAAAGATATCAAGGATGCTAATAACATCAAAAATTAATTGGACAACTACTCGATGATAAATAGCAGTATGAAATTGACTGATTTTGAGACACATAAAATACGTCAAATAGTTTCGCTTACATACCAGTATCTGTAGAAACACCACCTCTTTCTGTATTAATTCTATTTGAAGCAGAATCCATTGAACCTAGGGACAACTATCCAGATAGGCCTTCTTTAAGAGCTAGATAATCATACGCAGCAGCAAGTCCAAGCTGTGTGACATGTGAAAATAGCTTCCACTCATTCAATACTAGAGAAATCCCAGATGCAGTTTTTGGTTCCCCTAATGCTTCTTTTTCGGTTTTCCATGAAAGACACATTACTCAATCAATAAAATGCCAATTTGTGGTCAATAATCAATCATTCAAAAGCAAGAATTTTTACCAAAGGTATCACATATGTTATCCTCAACATTCAAATCAATTTCGCGTACCACTTAACATCAAATATACTTCAAAATTGTTCTCTTTCAGAATGGAACTCAAAATTACCTTCAAAATCAACACTTGACATTACTGACATAAGCAAATTCTGGTAGAACAGGTCTCGCTTGTACTACCACAGTTGAATCCACCCTCTTAGCTCTAGCTTCCTATTTCCAGTTAAAATGAAAGTTTTAAAGTTAAAATTGCACTTTTTAACATTATATAAGAGCTGGATCCTCATGATTTAAAAACAATCAGAAAAAGGTTCATTATTTAAAATTTCTAAATGTTTGCAACTACAGACTGGTGCTTTTTCCAATGATGTGAAAGAAAAAATTTCACAACATATAAAAATAGAAACAGATTACTATATTTCTATGTCACCAGAAACAACAGCTATTAAAATTAACACTAACTGTCAAATGCAACAAAGTGATAAGACTAACAGAGGTTCAACCAATCAGAATCATTTTAGTGAGGTAAAAAAAAATAGTGGAGAGGTCATTGAAATCTCTGAAACGGAAAAGGAAAACTGAGATAAAACTAGTTAGGATGAGACTTTAACACTTCATGGTCTTCCAAATTCCATCTATATTCTAATAGGAAAGACTCCAACAAGTCAATAGGAGTACAATTTGCATCCTTTCTACTTTTATAGCTCACTTAGTTAAGAAGTATTGAAGATTATTTAAAATTTTACTGAAGTGATGAGCATCCACCTCCTATTAAGAAGTGGAATGTTGTTTAACCTGTGTATATACCATTTGGATCAACTTAACAACCTTGATGACTCAACTGTTGAACAAAAAATGACACAATTTAACCACCTAGAGAGGCCAACCTTGGAAAAAACAATGATTCCCTCTTTAAGAAATGAAGCACACGTTGTGATAGGATACCTTTTACTCTGTGTGGATATATCTGTTAACCTAAAAATCCCCCACATAGCTCTCTATAGCCAACACCACCCAAGGGCACCATCTCACAACCCCCATATCACTCCATCAGACCTTCCATTAGACCCCCACACCTCCAAAAGAGCCCAAGGATGAAGAAAAAGGATAAAAACCCAAAAAAGAGCCCAAAATAGCCCCCTAGGAGCTAAAGCCCTAAAAAACGGGCTAAAGTTAGGGTAGAAGGGGCTAAAATCCCAAAAAAGGGGATAAAACCCTGACCAAGGGCTTAAAACCCTAAAACCCCTTTGGAAAGCTATAAAAGGAGGGTGGGGGGTCACTCTCAAAACACTTCTCCCATTGCCTATTGTTATGCTACCCATGGATGCTTCGAGACCTTTGCCTCTCAAACCACCCACACTCCCTCTCCTCCATTTCCATTCCCATTGACCCATTGCTCCCAAACCAAGAGAGGTGCTCCCATGAGCTAGGGCATGGTTGCCCATTTCCATCCAAGAGAAGGTATACCCACTGGTTTATTTCTGTTTCTTAGTTATTTAGTGTCATTTGCTCTCTAACCTTGATTCCTATTTGCAGGTTTTGTTATTGACATTGCTTTGTAGGTTTTCCATTGTAGCTTAGGTTTATTTGCAGGTTTTAAGGAGGTAGAACCCTAACCCATTTTCTGCATAGGCGTTCACCATAGCTTCATTTTCTTCTTTCTGCCATTAGATTTAGTTTACTGTTCATGCCATTTTCTTTTTATTCTTGTTTAGATTAGCTTAGCTTAGTTTATTGTTCTACTTCTGTTATTTCCATTTCATTTTCCGCATTTCACCATTAGCAGGAACCTACCCTTGTGCCCTATAGGCATAAGGGAGCCATTCCTGCCCCTGTAGCAAGGAGAAATCCTTGCTACAGAACTGGCGATCATACCAGGTCGATCCCATAGGATCCCTAGGCCAAACTTTTTATTTTCAAGTTTTTTAGAATTTTTGCCCTAGTTTTTCAGAAATTTTATCTTAAATCTGTCTTAAATGCTATTTATTTCTTGTTTTAGTTAACACCGAAGCCTTTTCTAGGTAGAACCGAGTCAGATTGACCCCAGTACTAGTTACTGTCAGCCAGATCTGACTCTGTCTCACCAAAAAACCCCATTCTAGAGCAGGGAGCTCATATCAGGGCAAAAGGTGAGATTGGGGCACACTTACTGGGGAAATAGGTGCACCCAGGGTGCATTTAATCCCCAGTTAATTGTGACTTCAGCCTAGAAACTCAGGTTGCAGCTGTTTCTGCATTCTGTGTGACCCCCTCGCTCATTTCTGAAAAAATCTCATGGACCCCTTGCTAGATTTGGTCAGAAATGTGTGGCCTATCAAACAGAACTTTAATTTAAGATTAATAGAGAGTAATTTTCAGTTTCAGAGCACTGTTAGTGTGGCCCAGCCACCTCTGTCAACCATTGCAGGTCATTTTCAGTTTCTGCTTTTATTTTCTGTAAATTATTTCATGAACAATGTGTAAATGTTAAGTAAACCATTATGGCTTAATAAAATGAACCTAGTCTAACTAAAAGCAACTTAAAAGTGATATCTTTCTTCCCCCTTCCTCCTCTACCCAGTCATCACCCTCCAGGGTATTCTTTGATACGACGAAGGGTAAGCTCGTATAGATCTAGGCACTCCATGATATTGTTCCAAACCACTAAAACCGAGTGACCTAGAAGGTAGAGGGGGTAGAGAACGAGGGCTTCTCACGATACTAAGTGTTCTCCCTGTTGACCAACCTAGCATCCGGGAGGTGACCTGAGGATCTACGAATGGGCTTAGTCCCATTGTGTTGAGATCCCAACACCTTCTCTTGGTTGAAGAAGAATATCACTATGAGGTAGACATCTAGCTAGGCCAGCAAACTTCAGGGTTAATCACCATACTTGTTTACAATTTCTATTTATGCTTGCATACACAACAACAATGATATGAACTCTACCATGATGAATTCATAAACCATATTGCAGCAACCAAATACCATAAAAACAAGCAAACAAATACACCATATCATATAATTAACCCAACTTAGTTCATGACACTGAGTAAGCCTTAAAATTTACTAATTTACAATAAGTAAAAAAACTCTACAGTCTTTGAGGACATAAGTCCCTAACTTCCTCAACTATGGGAAGTACTTGGGATTTTCCTAGAAACTCATTGTGAGGAGTACCACAGGAACCCCAAAGTAGCTAGCTGCTGAGAGGAATTGCCAAGCGAAACAGGAAATGACCCCTTTCGATTGACTAGAGACACCTGTGAGGAACAAGCCAAGTGTTGTCTTCTGGAAATCTTGGTGGCCTAGTGACCACCTTTAGCCAATAGGAAGCCACTGAAACCGGGTCCAAACATCATTCCCACCAATTTTTGGACATAAATCTAACACAATTGATCCTCCATGATCTTCCTCACGCCTGAGAGGTGAACCACCACCATTTGGAACACTCAATTGACACTGTCAAAGTCGCTCTCAACAATCTCCCACACCATCAGAGGGCCACATAGCCTCTGATTCTGATTCACACCCATATCAGTCTGAACTAGACCTCCATACCGCACTATCAAGCCCCATCACTAGTGCGAACCCGGATCCATTTTTCGGCCTAACCTTAGCAAGTGGACCCATGTCCACATCACAACCTGTCACCCATAACTTGGCAAGTGGCCCAAGCACAGTCACGCAAACTGTCATTAGCCAACTGCCACCACCCATAGTGACCATCCAAGCTGGCCTAGTGGTAGCACACGGGGGCAGTGGCCCCTCGACACACACTGCCCCTCCTACCACACAGGGGGTAGTGCACCGTCTAGCTACATTGTCCCTACTATCATACATGGGGAAAATCCCCCCGCCACCCATACCGCCCCCCAAACAACACTTGGGGGCATCGTCCCATCCGCAATGGTTCCATTGCAAGCACCCCCAACTGTGCAGATGCACTATGCAGCTGCAAACCCCACCACCATCGCAGTGCCATCCCACATTAATTTGGGGTCAAATCTGCCCTTCATGGCTCATCTCAACTTGCCTAACTTGGCTAGATTAACAAATGACCCCATCCGCCACCAATATTTTTTTCCACCTATGCCAACTAAGCTTCCATCAAACATCCCCAAGTTTGAAGGCAAAGCCAAGGAATGTCCCAAAAAACACATAATGACATTCCATCTATGGTGCTCATCCAATAGCATTGTAGATGACTCTGTCAGGCTGAGGCTGTTCCAACGCACCCTTACAGGTGTTGCGGCCAAATGGTACATTGAGCTGCCACAAGCCAAGTACCCTAAATTCAATTCCCTAGCCTTCATGTTCCTACAATATTTCCAAATCCCTGTCAGATATCACAAGGGGGTGGAGATCCTACTATCTTTCCGTCAAAGCATTGCCACTCACATAACTAACCATATCCATGAGTGGCGATGACATCGTAGCTTATGCAAAATCCAACTAAATGACAGGATCTTCTTGGATTGGTTCCTTAAGACTTTGCTCCCACCCATCGCAAAGGACATCGCATCTAAACATCCCCAATCTGAAGAAGAGGCCATACTGAAGGCCCAACAATTTGACCTCATCTATGACCAGTCTGTATACTTGTATACCGTCATTCCAAACACTCCCTGTCCAAGTACCTCCTACTGTGATGCACCTAGGGCATCCCATGTGGTGGACGACATCATAGGATCGGTCTCCCAACAGCCACAGCCTTGACCGACACCACCTGCCATTACACCACAACTAAGCAACACTGCTAATGTTGCTTACCAAAACAGGGCCCCAGACTATGCTAGAATGATGTCCCAGTCCGGAGCAACAACTTCTTATGCACAACCTGCACTGCTGCAGCAAGCTCAAGCCATGGCTTGGACAACATAACAGTATGTGGGGAAAATGCCCACATTTGTGGCACCACCACCTCCATAAATCTACTATGCACTTCCAGTACAACCTGTGCAAGCCCCCGCCCCCACTCCACCCACTCCATTGGGACAAGTGTTCACACAACAAAACTGTCCCAACTAGCCTGCCCCCAACAATCAACAAAGGAAATCCATAAAAAACCGGCCCTGCAACCAAGGCAATAACCAACCGTAGGGAGGCGGTCAATAACCGAACCCTCCTAACAATGCTGTGGGAAACTGGCCAGCCCAAAACCCCCCATGACAAAATACACCAAGACGCAATGCCGCGTTGCGCACAAACCAACCACGTACACTCTATGATGTCTATGGGTATTAAATGTTTGAGTGTCCCCTCATGGCTCACACTAAGAAGGCCATTCAAAATGAGGCCCAATAGGTCGCCAATGCTTCCAATCAAGCCCAACCCAACATGGCACCACAAGGACCTCCTCCCATGGTGCTTCAAAATCCACTAGTAGTCCAAGGACTTATGACTCTGCGGGCTTATGATGGACATCCCACTAAATCCCAATGAATCCTCCCTCATGTCCCCATCATATTAGCCAGGAAGATAATCCTGATTGACATTAAAGTCATCAATGCTCAATTGGACTACAACCTCCTCCACAAGAGGAGTTACATGTATGCCATGTGAGCCGTCACATCGACTGTCTTCCATCTCATGATGTTCCCCCACGAAGGGAAGATTGTGATGGTTAACCAGCTCACCTATCACGATCCACAAGGGTTAATAGTTCCTACCAACGTTATCCCTACCATCACCACCATTGAGCCACAAGTGGTGACCACACACGTTAACGTCATCCTTGCAACCAACACTGTGGCTAAAAACACACCAGCCTCCCCACCGTTGAATGTGGGCCCTAGGTTGTTTACCGATCCCACCATGATGACTCCTTTATTGTTGGTGTCACCACCACTGACACAAAATAAAACTGTGGACTTGTGCATGGTCTCATCTAGCACCAATGCACCCAAACAACAACTGCAGCTGCAGCCCCAACCACAACCACAACATCATCTGCAGCCGCAACACCAATGGCAGCTGCAATGTTACCTGCATCAGCAACATTACACTCAGCTGCAACCACAACCTCACCCCCACATGCAACCAGCAGGGAGTTACCTGGGCTCATCTCTAGTCCATACAATTCCCTTCCTCTTTCCCCCACCTAGTGTCATGAGAAACCTGGTCATGGCTACCTTAAGCCTACCCAACTTTACGTTGGGAATCCTGGTGTGGTATCTTGATCCACCGGCTCAACCAACAATGCCCCATGTTGTTTTAACCTCGATGCAACCCATCATGGTCTAGTCTCACCCTCCACCCGGTCTGCACAAGCCAACCGCCACACATGCACCTGCATCGCCCCAACCCAAAAGAGCCAGGGGCAAGAATTCCAAATCCACCACAGAGCCACGACAAGTCCCACCTTGTGCTGTCTGCAAGCAATAGGGCCATCCAACTTAGAATTGCCCTGAAATCCCAATGATCCATGTGCATCTAGATGCCATGGATACAAATGAAAACATCCCCATGGTTGAACTCCCAACCGTGCCAGTAGCTAGGAGCAAGGCATTGAGGACAAACCATGGTTGCACCCTTTGCGTCTTGTATGAACATTACTCCCACCATTGCCAAGATTTGCCCAGATTTCAAATGGCTCTCACTCACCTCCGTCAACATTCCCTTGAATTTGAGATCACTCTGATCGAAGAAGTCCATCCCCCACCTCCTTCTTTAGACACCATGTCCATTTACATGATGTCCAGTTCTCTAGACCCTCTTGTATCCACCATCACCGACGGTTCATTAGACCTGTCTCTTCTGTTGTTTCCCCAGCCACAACCACAACCTCAGTTTCAACCTCAACCTCGGTTACTAGGGAAACAATCGGGTTCATTCCCAATCAACATGATCCTTTTCCTTTTCCTTTTCATTTTCCTTTTCCCACCATCTTGGATCATGATTAAGTCTGTCTCGGTAGCCCACAACTTACAGGATTTAACACTAGGAGTTCTTGTGTGGTACCTTGAACCACCTACCCTACCTCTAAGGCCCCAGGATGTGTTGACTCATGTCCATCCAATTGAGATGATGTTGCACCTACCTCCAGGTCCATCAAAGACTCCTCTCCTCTCCAGGACTGCTCCTCTTCCACTAACAGAGACTGGCGGCAAGGCCACCAAAACCACAACCAGTACCATTTACATGGTCTCTAGCACTAGTTTCCCTTCTGTCTCATCAGTTGTGGAATATCCACTTGATCTATCCCGACACCACTTACGCAATGACGGAGAGATATGTAAGACCACCTTAGGTTTTACCCCATTCCCTTTAAACCATAGTGTGGAATTATTTCTTCCCATAATAGACCAGATTCCATCACCCCACCTTGCCAATGACCTCCATCTCAGAAAGGGGGCATACACCCTTATTGACTCTGATGGACAACTCTTGGAGAACCCCCGCAACGAGCTCTACCTTAATAGATTTTACTCTTAACATCACCAATGAGTCGCTTCATTTTATTTTATTGTTTTTCAACATTTTTACCATAAGTCAGGGGCAGCACCATCAGCTACTAGTCCAAAGTCACCCGAAATTAGTTTGAGGCACCTCTCACATCTCCGGGCTCAAACTTCTATCTCTTTATGAGACCATTGTCTCATGTTTAATAAATCAATTTTAGGACCATTTCCCACCATTCACCTCGATTTATGGGCCATGACATGACGATGCAAGTGTCTACAGACATGTACTTGTATCACACGTCTCGACCGCTACTCATGTGATTTTTTGGGCCGCCGCCTGTAAAGGATTGTAATTTTAGCTTTTATTTTGCATTTTTAACACATAGTTGTTTTTTCCATTCACCGCACCTTATGCGGACCTGTGGACCGCTGTCCACAAAACAATTTATTTTTCTTACATGCATTTGGAATATAAATGCCTCTGGACTGGTACTCACATCGCATGTGGTAAAGGTCATCCACCACAACACAAACACACACTCTCCTCAACTCTGTTCGAGAGCCACCTCGGTTTGGGTGCCTCTGCTGCACCGACTGGCAGGCCTTTACCACGATCTATCCCATGCATGTATTGGTATGTTTGAGAGCCTTTTTCTCTATCCATACTACATGGATGACCTTTGGAACTCTGTCCACTGTCCCGACATGGGGCACCACTCATGCCACCACAGTCGATTGACCACATTGGAGTTTTTTTTAAGCTCTTTTCTGACTCCTTAAAACAATGAAAAGATCACTGAGCACAACTGCTTCCTTTCTCGCTCGTTAAAGTATAGGAAAGGGTGTCTACATCATCTCATTTACCTCCTTTTGTGGACCATGTAGACCATTAATTGAAAAAGGACCTCCTTGGCACACTCAAGCCAAGACCATTCCCCTCTGCATACTTTTATGCTTTCTTGAGAAGAGGGGCTACACATTACAAAAAATCTCACCACCAGTTGTCGTTAAGCTCTTTTCCAGCCATTTTATCAAGAAAATATCGCCGAGCAAAGTAGGTTTCGTTCATGCTCATAAAAGTATCTGAATGACCGTTCAACCATTATAGGTTTAACCTTTTTTGGTCTAATTGGACTACCAACGGTAAATAAGTCTCTCATCCCCTCTAGGATGGGCGAGCTCTCATATGTATAGTTTTATCCTTTTTCAGGAATAGGAGACTACCCAAAAAAAGGGCCCCCAGTGGAGTCTTCTTCATTCTTTCAGACTCTATAAAATTCAAAGCACCATCGAGCATTTACCTTCTCAAGCTCGCTAAAAATCCACAAGATTGTACCACAACGGTGTCCCTAGACACCACCCCACAGAAAATAGTTTGGCATCATCCCCACATTGGGTTTCCTTTGTTCAAAATACTCTGTAATGTGTCTTCCTTGGATCCCATCAGTATCAAAAGTGTCAACCTCCTCCAAGTATTTCCCAGATACAGCAACATTCTTGGTATTACAGCTATGATCCCATTCCCTTGAGTTAATTTCATTTGTTTCCTGGTTCTCCTTGCCATTATACTCTGAACAAAGGAAGTTTGATTCTCCCACTCCCCCTACCCCTATTCAGTCCTTTCTCTTCCCTCCCCTCACCCCCCCCAATTCAATGATTCAGTCTGCAGATTGCTTCACACCTTTCGTTTTTCTTCCTCACGCTCCTGGTCAAGGAAACATCATTGCCTTGGCTAGAGGCAGGTCTCCCTCTATCAACACCAACACACATATTCCATAGGATAGACCCATAGGTCCTTGTACATTAGTTTCATTGACATCATTGATGAATTCCTTGGACCACTTGAGAGGAGTCCTTAGTGCCTCTCGGGATGGTTGTTTCTCACATGCTCGACTTAGCCTCCATCATCGCACCATTGAGATTCATGCAGGGTTTGTTCCAGATAGTACTTGGTCAAAGACCCTGGATGTCACCCGAATCTAGAACATTGGTGAGTCCACTCGAGGGACCTAAACAGGTTATGTCCCTTTTGATTTTTGGGTTGCGTTGGAGATAGTGATCTAAAGCCCCAGCAGTGCTTCAATATACCTTTATGATTGATGCAACATACTTGTACCACAGAGACTTCGACTCTCAATTGGTGAGTCCACATAGCTATGAACTAGATCTAGAAGACCATCAGTCATGAAGATATACCATTCCATGATAATTCCATGGGTCCAATGTACTAGATCAGTATTCTATTCAGCCTCACATGGAGGCAACCATTATTATAACATCAATTGTATATGATCGGCTCTTGTATTTTAGAGCATAGATCAAATTATTCTTCTGAAATTTTCACGAGCATGGGGATTCCCACATCGTCCATATACATGTCACACATTTATTGTATCTCACCCATTGATGGGAACCACAATAATACAAAAACCAAAAGCCACCATGCCCCAGCCTAGGAAGCACCACCTCTACACAGTAAATCCTATGATGTTTGTTGACCATACGTTGAGCTCTTGTCCTCACACATCAGAGGGAAATTTGTTAACCCAAAAATCCCCCACATAGCTCTCTATGTCCGACACCACCCAAGGAAACCATCTCACAACCCCCATATCACTCCATCAGACCTTCCATTAGACCCCCACACCTTCAAAAGAGCCCAAGGATGAAGAAAAGGGATAAAAACCCCAAAAAAGAGCCCAAAATAGCCCCCTAGGAGCTAAAGCTCTCAAAAAGGGGCTAAATCCCTAAAAGGGGCTAAAGTTAGGGAGAAAGGGGCTAAAACCCTAACCAAGGGCTTAAAACCCTAAAACCCCTTGGAAAAGCTATAAAAGGAGGGTGGGGGGTCACTTTCAATACACTTCTCCCATTGCCTATTGTTATGCTGCCCATGGATGCTTTGAGACCTTTGCCTCTCAAACCACCCACACTCCCTCTCCTCCATTTCCATTCCCATTGAGCCATTGCTCCCAAACCAAGAGAGGTGCTCCCATGAGCTAGGGCATGGTGGCCCATTTCCACCTAAGAGAATGTATACCCACTGGTTTATTTTTGTTTCTTAGTTATTTAGTGTTATTTTCTCTCTAACCTTGATTCCTATTTGCATGTTTTGTTATTGACATTGTTTTGCAGGTTTTCCATTCTAGCTTATGTTTATTTGAAGGTTTTAAGGAGGCAAAACCCTAATCCATTTTCTACAGAGGGGTTCAGCATAGCTTCGTTTTCTTCTTTCTTCCATTAGATTTACTTTATTTTTCATGCCATTTGCTTTTTCTTCTTGTTTAGATTAGCTTAGCTTAGTTTACTATTCTTCTTCTGTTATTTCCATTTCATTTTCTACATTTAACCATTAGCAAGAACCTATCCTTGTGCCTTGTAGGCATAAGGGAGCCATTCCTGCCCCTATAGCAAGGAGAAATCCTTGCTACAATATCAACTAACCCAACTTAACGACTTTGATGGCTAAACTATGAAACAAGCAGTGACCCGATTTAGTGTCCATAATGCGCTAGCCATAGAACACAAAATGCCTCCTTACAGGGTGTGTCAACCCTTCATACCTTTTGACAAAACATATGCACTACTCAGCAATGTAATAAATGTTATATAGACTGAGATATAAACCCATTGGATCTTAAATCTAATGATGTAGGTTCCATCCTATACAACATTAATTATTCTGCTATTAAGTACATAAAACAAAAAAATAACAAGATGAACCACCTAATAAAATAGAATGTTGTTTACACTGTGATTTAAAGGCCTTGTTTCCCAACCAAGGATCAAACAATGACTCGAAACAACTGCCTTTATGGTCCAACCACAGAACAAACAATGGCTCTCTTATAGAGGTTAGTATGCCAAAATTCTTGTATAAAAATCATGTAAGAGGAATCAAACATGGTAGAAGATATAAAAGAATCCCACTCTCACCAACCCAACCTTCAGCACAAGACCACATCATATAAGAAGAATCAAACCTGGTGGTAGCTGTAACAGAGCCCCACTCTTAATGGCCCCGGTCACCCCTAGTGAGTGACTTATTTAGAACTAATATCATATAAGAGGGAGTGTTTCTTAGTCTTGCAAAACAATGATTTATAATCCAAAGAGCCTCCAACATGGCATGTAAATTAAAATTGATTCCTTTTAAGAGGACTTACCTCCCAAATTTCATTGTTAGAATGTTCTTCAAGTGGGTCCAGATTGCTCTCTACAGTTCCTTCAAACAGTATTAGGTCCTGCATAATAATTCTTAATTTATACCTTAGATCATGGATTCCAATCCTCATGAAGCCCAAGCCATCTAGTAATTGCTACTAATTTTCTACACCTGGAACAGTATGTGTGCTCCCAATATGTTAGGAACCAAGGCACGCTTCTATGCTACAGTTATAAAAGAAGAGTAGACCGTGTGTTTCTTTATCTTGCCAGAAGTTCGACAAGAGTTCGGTACCGACGTCGTAACGTATGAGTAGCTGAAAGTGGTTGAGGAAATTCATGGAAAGGTCATCAAATAAAAAAATTTCCCCGCTCGGTAACTCAATAGACCATTTTGCCATAGGCCCCATGAGGGTGCATTGAAATAGACTCAAATGGATTGAATCGTCATGTAAGGAATTGGATGAGCACCAAAGGTGAAAAGTGGTGACATGCTCACTGGGATATTCTCCCATCTTACCCTTGAACTTGGGGATGTCCAAAGGAATGTTGTTAGGGATAGCTGGCCAGGCTGGGTCATGAGATACCGGATCGTTCATCAGTCTCGACAAGTCAGGTAATTTTAATGTCGCGAGGAAAGGGAGCCTAGGTTGAGCTGGTATATGCCATGCTCCCTAATAGTTCTGGTTCATGTAAGGTTTATTTCTATAAATACCATGGCCTTGGCCATAATAACCTCCTCCCATTTGACCCATATAGGTCTGCATGGAAGCATTGTGGTGTGGGGTACCTTGATTATGTGGTGCCACAAAGCCATAATTGGAAGAGTAAGTGGGTTGTTGATACCCGTACCCATAGGGTTGATATTTTTTTCCATACTATGGTCCATAAGACTGTCCATGAGAAGCTGCGTTCCATGAGATGTCCCATGAGAAGGCCCATAGTTAGGGATATGGGGAGCTCCATGAGATGGAACATGAGACAATCCATCAATAGGGATATGACCTCCTGACATAATAGGAGGTGCTTGACTCTGAGATACTACTGTGTAAGAAATCGTAGTACGGACTTGACAAGTAGAAATATTTGGGCCTGAAGGACCACATGAATTAGGGGGAGGAAGGGTCATCAAAAATGTATTCAAAGGAGTAGGGTTTGAGGATTAAGGAACATGTGAAGGAATGTAAGTGGTGTTCCAAATGTTCACTCGTCTTAGTTTTGGTATCCGCATAGGATTACTAACACTAGGTCTAGGATGAACATGTGAGGATGCTTCCACCATAGGGATGGAAGGTGTAATGTGACTAGTTCTCCCAAATCTGTCCATGTGGAAAGGAATAGGAGTTCCCCTAGGCATAGTGCTAGGATCAATTTCCAAATTGACATGACATGTCAGATCAGGTGCTGTGATATCAGGCATGCCATAACAAACATGACTAGTGCTTGTGGGTTCATAATGAGTCTTGTCGCTTGGAAACCAATACCGATGACCTATGAATGAGGGATCATAACCAGATCATGATGGTTGTTTGTGTGATGGATCATATGTGCTAGTAGGATATTCCTCCCCAACCTCATGAGGTGGAGAGGACATCTCTGGAATCTCATCCTCATGATCTCCCATGGTGTGTGAATTAAAGTGAGAAGTAGTTTGCCCAAACTTTCTAGTTTCCTCTCCCAAAGGAGGAGGAGATGTGGAAGGAAAAAGTCCTACTAAATAGAAATAATGACGAGGTGCCTCACCCGAATCCATAATGACTCAAAAAATAAAATACTCAATCTAATTATGCAAACCCTAGGAAAACTAGCGTGCATAGAGTATACACCTATAAAATGTAAAGCCAAATCGCAAGAAAATAAGGGTAGGATATGTGAGATCCCAAATGAAGCAGGTATGTCTCACCTAGGAGAGGCTTGAGACTCCCATACACAACATGTGGAGGTTCGTAAAAAATTATAGTGGCCCTCAGCTTCAATGCATATAGCGACTATGTTGTCCGACCCCTACCTGGCTAGGACACCTGCAGAATAACCTCTGCGAAGTACCCCCTCAATAAAATAGGTAAGGAAACTAAGGTCACCTCAATATAATCAATGCTTAGGTAAATAGTCACAGGAAATATTGACCATAGGAGCAGGGTAGCAAAGCCCGAAACTCTCGAAAGAGCCCCCAATACGAATACAATCCTGGAAATATCTCTGGTGCTAGTTAGTTACAACTAGGGGTCATCCCAATCATAACTTCTCACACTACCTCGTGCTTAACTCCCTTGTAAGAGGAGGATCCTAAGAACACTAATTATATAAAGGATTTCACACTCTCACCTGGACATACACCTAAATGTTTTGTTTAGTGGTCTTGGAGAATTGAGTTACAATTAACTATTCCAAGACCCTAAAACTTAGTATTGTTGGTGCACCCTAAAAAAGAAAAGAGTGTAATTAATTTTATTATGCATTGATTTTAATTGGATTATTACTCAAAGGGAAAATGGTCCTACAACTAATGATGTTATGACGCAACAAGAAGTAAAATGCACACCTAACAATCAATGCAAATGCATTGTGTCAAATGAAAAACAGGGTATGCTACTACGTGAAGTGCAAAATTTTCTTTCAAATGAATATGCAATCATTCCTATATGAAAATATGACTAATATTCTCCAAGAAAACCTAATACAAGTACCATGCTAATGCAAAATTCAAACAATGCATAATGGTGCACAAAGCAAATGTTTTTGTATTTTCGAATTAAATGAGATAAAAAAGAAAAAGTATAACTCTACAACCCTTAAACTCGGCAAGCATTAAGAGACATCCATCAAGCAAAGCACCAAGGTAAAAGAGACTTAATGCACTAATCCCCCCCAAAAAAAGAGAAAATGAAATGACAAGAACATTTCCAAAAATTTAAAGTAACAAGGTGTCTCTAGTTAGAAACAAGGATGTATACAGACTCCAGAAGCATCCAAGAAGTCTCAGCAATAATCCAAACTCACCCAACAACACTTACTCTTCCAAAAAAGGCTAAAAAATCAGGGTATACACGACCGTTCTCAGTAAATCCGTGTACATATGCGACTATTCAGGTAAAACCCATGTGTACACGCGACTGTGAAAGAAAAACCCGCATATAGGAAGAAAAAGAGATAAAAAGAAGGTAAACATACAATATGAGACAAAATTTACTCCTGTAAGACACTACTGGGAAAACATGCCCCCAGACCCAACTTAGAAACAGAGAAATCAGAGCAATTCAAGCACATTGAATGCTAAAAAAATCCCCAAAAGGAAATGACCAGGAACCTCCCCAGTATGGTCACCAATTCTGTTATGGAGAAAACTTCCTATGGCTTGGTGTGTACCACAACAGACAGAGAAACTACAGAAATCAATCCCTTCTCAATATTCAAGAGAAATAAACATCTAACACTAATGGATCTCGAGACATACCTTCTTCCGGACGGTTGATGTAGATCCATGTTCAGATTTTTCCAATCCCGCTTGTGTTAGCAATTTGCTCTCTCAACACCAGCAAACAAGACAAGCATGCTATATAATGGTGTTAGACCTAATATAACATATATAATAAAAAATGTATAAACAATTAAAAGCATCCATGGATTCAATATTCATTTAAATTCATGTCATTGGATAGGGAAATATATTTCTATTAATATAAATTAGAGATTACATGAGTGACAACCTCTGTCGGCATGCCTGCAAACTGGAGAAACTGAGTCCTCCACTTGGGCCTCCACCACTTCAATACTCCATCTCTCGATAGCAAGCTCATAAGAAAAGGAAATATTGTGAAGAACACAAAGTGCTCAAAGGGACAAAGGGATGCAAACTCAAGTATAAGCAAGCTATGACAACAATGGACTATAGTTTTCTTGCTCTTCAATTCCTCCTCTTCAATGTATCCAAAGGGTTCCTTATATAGTGCTTCAATGGGGTAATGGAAGGTTAAATCCAAGCGATCTCGAGGCATATGGAAGGCCAAGAGATAAGTGACTCGGATCCACATCAAGGAAAACTCCAAAAATATTTGGACTTTTGCACACATCCCGATGTACACTGGTTTAAGGGTAATATCCACATGTATACGTGGAAAAGGGATTAAAAGTTGCGTACAACAAATAACAGGTGTTTTTAGGGATGATCTTAGAAACATCAAAGGTAAAAAAATAGTCCATGGGATCCAAAGAGTCAATAGAGGGACAGGGAAGGCCATATATATGTGATCTACCATGTGTGGTAAAATCAGCTATAACACGTTATGTTATGAGATGACCAAAACAACTTCATATTATTTAATATTTCTTAATAGATACAACCGTCTCCACTAGTAATACTTCATGCTTATGAAGACAATATAAATTGAGACTCTCTCCCCCAGAATAAAGGTATGGCACATCCTCATGCCATGAATGAATTAAGGCTGGGTTAAAATAGAAAACATGAGGGTATAAATAGTCAGTAAAGCCTATAGGAAACCAGTCATCCATGCTACTTCTCAAAGGTTTATTGTCATTCAACTAATTATGGACAAATTTGCATTTCAAGTTCATTAGACTCCTAAGTTTATGGGTCTCACTTCTAGGATAGTGATATCTTAGGTATAGTGTTATTTAGACAATAGGGTCTTAAGTGCAACTTATAAACATTCTCAAATGGTAAATTGATGGAGTTCATTTTCTTTCACTAGTAGAAAATGAGGAATTAACTACTACGTGACTAAAAATTCTAGTCACCACAAGTTTTTCAAGTGATTTACTACTAAATATGAACAATTTTGATTGACCCAACTATAAGAAACTAAAATTAATGACTAATTTAGTCACCAGTTAACAAATATGACTAGATAATAAGTGGCAGAGTTAAAAATGACTTACATAAATGACTAATTTAGTCACGACATAAAAAATTACTATCTAGAAGAATATGAATTAGTCATTTATGTTAGTCATTTTTAATTGTGTCATGGAAAATTGTAATTGTGACAATGAAGTGTAAAATTTGTAAATTGTCTACCTTCTATTAGTAATATTGGTTCCATGTACCTCGATCTTCAGATATCCAACAAAGAAATTGTGCAAATTTTCTCTTGACCATCTTTATCCCTGCTGCATGATTGAACCAAACCGTTAAGCGCATGCCAAAGGAAAATTAGGTTCCTACAATTACGAATTAGGTATAGCTAGAACCAGTACCATATCGATACGTGGAAGCATCATAGCTAGGTGTTGATCCTTCAATGTAAGAGTCTCAAGTCCCATACCGAGGTGCTTTTCTAACATCACTATAAATATCATGATATGTGATCATCGAACTAGCTGCACCAGTCGGCATAGCTTCACCAGGCTCAGTTCCTTTAAACGTCGTAAAATTTCATCCAATAATAATTGAACTGGTGGAAGCACCAAGAACAATATTTTAACAAACCACAGACTCAATTATAATTAAACTAGGGTGCTGACCCAGAACTAGTCTCATATCCATATGTAGTAAGGGTAGAGGCCCGACCCCATATCGAAGTTTTAGGTAAATATTTTGATTCTTCGACCTCTTATAAGCATGACATCACAAAATATGATATGTTTCATGCAGTGATGACCCCTCCTTAACACTATCAAGTTAAACCTCATTTATGCATTACTGGCGAGGTAAATTTTGCATCTAACGTCACCACCCACCTGAGTCATTATGTGCACAACTCTTCTCGGCCAACGACATTGATCCAAGTTTATTACATATACTAATATTACAAAAAATACCATTAAAACAAATATTATATAATAATAAAACAATTTTTAAATTTATTTCAAACACAAATTATTATATTTATATAAAACACAAATTAATTAAATTTTATATTAATCCTAATAATAATTATTAAAAAAAAATTAAAACATTTTTATTTGAGAGTTGGGGTGGACTAAGGCCTATGATTTTTCATCTACCGATGAGGATGAGACAAGTGTACTCTCGAGATTAATTCTATGGCACTGATTAAAAATTTGAAATAAACAATTACAAAAATTATATATATATATATATATATATATATATATATATATATAATAAGTGATAGTTAGGTTGTGATTGGATAACTCTAGCATTACAGGAATAATAGTAAGAATATGAAGATAACAGGTAATTAAGCATAAATAACTAAAAAAATACAAAGAAAAAAAAAATTCTAACCTATCTTCAATTTTATAACTATCTCTTAACCTTAACCATGTCCCATGCCCTATCCCCATCTGACCACAAACTATGTACTAGCCTTATCAATTTAGATGTCTACACACATACAAGACAATAAAGTCTAACACACACTTCAAATTTGAAGCCTTCAGAGCCCTTCAAAGGCCATTTTAAACATCATAGAAGGACACAAGGAATTTTACCTGCAAAAATTTTTTAGTTTCATTTCCTCACTTCAATAATGAAATTGAGTAAGCCTCAGTAAATTTACAACAGAAGGCCAGCTACAAATTTTTCCTATCCAGGGATTCAGTGGACTATGGGAGATTCAGGACCCAGAGTCTTCCCAAGTGCCCTTGAATAGTCAGATCATGGATGAGGATCTCAGTCCCAATCGACACGGACCACGGTGGGCCACTAGGATTCCTGGTGCCAAGTTCAAGTTGGTTGTTGGGGCGCGTGCCTTAACGGTCACTAATTTTGGTAACTCCGCGGTTTTTGTGGAAGCTTGTAAGTGGAGTTGTGACTCAAAATAGTCTTAGGGGTGTCGAGGTTGAGTCAAAGCCCTCTTTTTTGTAATTGTCCATAAATTTTGGGTGTAAGCCCATGATTTTGTAATAGTGCACTTTTATAAATAGGCACTCATGTAAAGATGTCAAGGGTATCTAATGAAATGAGGATCATATGATACGAAGAAGTTAGATCTATTTTCGGGTTTCAAGGTCAAGTCCCAGCTGTGTGCGTGGACGACCTCTGCAGCTATGTGCGCAGAGGGTTTTTGTAAGGAAAGGAACTGCGGCTGAGTGCACAGCTTAGATATTGTAAGAAAGAAACTGCAGTTGAGTACGCAATTAGAGATTGTAAGAAAGAAACTATGGCTGAGTGCGCAGCTTAGATATTGTAAGAAAGAAACTGCAGCTGAGTGCGCAGATAGAGATTGTAAGAAAGAAACTGCAGCTGAGTGCGCAGTTAGAGATTGTAAGAAAGGAACTGCAGCTGAGTGCATAGTTAGACTTGAAGGACAGATCTGCTGCTGAGTGCGTAGATCAGAACTGTTATTTTGTAAGAAGTGGAATAAAAGCACAGTTTTGTGGACATAGCCCCTACACTGGGGGTGAACCACGTTATATCTTATGTTGTGGTTCTTTTGTGTTGTTTCTGTTTTGATGCTTTTGATAAGTAGGTGAATGCTAAAGTAAGATAACTGTTAAATATTAACTTCGTTGTGAATTCCCAATTAAGGGTTAAGCAAGAAAAGCCTTTATCTAATTGCAAAGCTAATTAAGTGAATATCGAAGCTCTGTATTGTATAAATATTTGTTGTTAAGGCTAAAGGTACAGTAATATCCCTCTTCTGCTTGTAGAAACCTGGTTCTGCGGCACCCCATAGCTATTTTAGGTGAGACTGCAACCTGTTCGTAGGTTGTTGCCGAAAGGGCCAACACTGTGGGTCTTTTTGTTGGTGCGAAGTTAATGGTATAAAACCCGGGTCTGCCCTATAGCCCAACAAATTGGTTTCGTTTCCGGTTGAACTTGGTATCTGCTCAAGAGGGATCTACGTTGTACCTGGAGGGCTATGTTTTGAAGGCCCTCAGTAAAAGAAATCGGTGACTGGATTGAAGAGACCTATTTGAAATTTGTTGAACAAGAAAACAAGGATCCTCGTCATAGCTTGGATGAATTCTTGCAAAGGTACATTTTTTCGGATGTCTATGAAATTTTCTTTGGTAGTATCCACATAGAATTGCACCAGTGGTTATCTAGGTTGACAGAAAGAAAGACCAACTTCAAGGAAGATCAGTTTCCTGACTGGACCCCCACAAGAATTAACATATTGAAAAGAGTGAACAACGCGATATCACGAGCTGTTGATTTTTGGACAACGCGAACCATTGAAGCATTTGTGACAGAGGCTTCCATTGACACAAGTACCTCTTTTAGCGAAGATGAAAGACAAGTGTTCCAGGGACCAAGGGGTAAGTACCTAAATTCATTGAGTCTACAAATTAAAATGCTCTTGGCTGAGAAAGGCATATTGCTTATAGAATCAGATTGCTAGATTTATTTTTACTAACCTATGTTTGGAAGTGAAAGTAACTTCGATGAGCAAAGTGGTTTGCTGCGAAGTAGTAAAAGATACAAGAGAAACCTAGAATCCTATACCCTAGGACAGAATACCAAGTATACACCATTAAGTCCAGAAGACCCTGAATCTGAAGAAAACCCATCTGTCAGAAACCCTCCTATAACTCCACCATGAAGATCTGTTACCCTTGAGAACTCGTCGTAGTATGAAAGTAACCCTAGCCCAAGTATTCTTGTCACAGGTCAATTTACCTCAACAAGTTACCCTCCTCCTCCCCCTCCCTCCTCCCCTAGATCTAAAATGGCCCATATGACCGATGACATCAAACTACCAGTATTTAAAGGAACTGGATCAGAGGATCTAGAATAGTTTCGGTTTTTATGTGAAGATGTGTGGACTGCAAAGAACATTATGGATCAAGATATAAGAATAGCACATCTAGTGACTTCTTTCAGAGACCGGCCTTTGACCTGGTTCATGAAATTCTCCATTACTCAGAACCATGTCTTGGATGATATTAAGATAGCCATGATCAAAGAGTTTAAGAAGCCTAAATCAGAATCACAATGTATAACTGAGCTAAAAGAGATTCAACAGGGGCGAGGTGAATCAGTTTGGGTCTTTTATCAGAGGTTCAAAGTTCTGCTAGATCAAGTTAGCTTCACTATTGGACCAGAACAACATAAGGAATGGTTCATTGCAGCATTAGTACCACATATCAGAACTCCACTCATGCAACAGAAGGTTGCCAATCAGCAAGAGGCTTTGGATATTGCCATGAAGCATGAAACAACTCCTGTCGAAGATAATTCTGGCATAGCCCAAATACAAGCGCAGTTGGCAGAAATGGATTTGGAACTTCGCGACATGAAGAAGGGGAAATCTATTCATGAAGAGGTTTGGTGTACATGATGTAGGACAGAAGGTCATGACAAAGAACAGTGTTCTGTGTTAAGAAATTACCTGAATACTAGTGCGCCAAACCCATTTAACCCTAATGTTTTATATTGTGAGATCTGTAGAACAACTGGCCAGCATCGACCTGAAGACTACTTTCTACTCCAAAGATATGTTAAAGTTCCCAAGAATCCTTATTGCAAGTTCTGTAAGTCAGTAGGCCACAACGAAGAGGAGTGTCACAGCTTTGACCTTATGAGAGAGAGAACTTATGATGCTTATAGGGTACAAAATGATGCACAAGGCAATGATGGATATGGTTACCATGGTAGTACATCAGGTCGAGGTACTTTTGGAGGTCGTGGTTGTGGTAGTATGCCTGGAAGAGGTCGAGGCCAGGTTGTGTGCTATAACTGTAATCAGGAAGGACATCTAGCTAGAGACTGTCGGAACCCAACTACGACATGCCGATATTGCAAGGGGGTAGATCATGTTATTGAGCAATTCCCACAGCTGAAAGCCAAGATACAGGAAAGAAATAGCGCTCCTACTTAGAATATTCAGATGATTGCTGTAGAGCAAAGACCTGTCCCAGCCATTAACGTTGTTACAAGGAGTGGAGCTACGATGCAAGTCTAGAACAAGGAGAAACAACCTGATGAGGCTTGGGTTCGTAAGACCCCATAGAAAGTTCCAACCTTTGATGTGGGAAGGGAAAGAGAAACATTTATGGAAGCCAAAAAAAACTTTGTTGATCCGAGCACATCAGTAGCACCTGCGTAACAGCATCAACAGTAGTTACTGTCTCAAGAAGCTTCGACGGATAAAGTAAGTACACTGTCATCATTTTTACAGAGTTGTATGAAGCTCTTAAGAAATTAGAATGCTTTAAATGAGTTACAGAAAGTTATTGCTTCTTGCGAGCCTCAGCGAAGCTCTGGTAAAGAAAAAACCATTAATAGAGTTAGAAGGACTGGAAGAGAAATGAGATTGCATGCTCAGATAGGAGAGTATGACATGACCAATATCATTTTAGACATGGGATCAGAATTAAATGTCTTAACTAAGCAAACATGGGAACAAATGTGAAAACCTACCCTTGAATGGTCCCCTATACAGTTGAGATTAGCCAATCAGCAGAAGATTGTGCCCCTAGGAAGATTCCCTAGTGTCCTAGTAGACATTGATGGAGTTAGTACCTTAGCATATTTTGAAGTCATTGAAATAATTGATGATAGCAACCCCTATCCAGAATTGCTAGGAATTGAATGGGAAATAGAGAATTCTCTAGTAATCAACCTTAAGAGTAGGCAGATAACTTTTGAAGGTAAAGGCTTGAGAGTCATAGTACCCTTGGACCCTTCTCAAGGAGAAAGGTACACAGAACCAGTCAGAGATGAATATCAGGATGTTTTGGATCATATCTACAACATCATAGCTAAAGAAGAAGACTATGTTAACCCTACTACTAAAGGTATAATGGATTGGAAGTGTGACAGTTCTTGCATGACTGATTTAGATGAAGGCCTAGAGAATTGGCAGCATAGACTTTATGAGCTACATGGACATCGATGTGCAAGAATTACCGAGTCTCTTAGATTCCTTGGCTCATAGACAAGAGTCTTACCTATTTTTGATGGCTTGATAGACCCCGAAGAGTTTATTTTGCAATTCTCAGAGTAGGTACCAGATTCACAGAAAATGGAGACTCTAGGTTCATCATTCAGAGCCACAGCTGCCAGATGGCGGAATGGTCATAAGAAGTACATCCATAGTTGGGAAGCTTGTCAAAAGCTTCTTCGCCTCATATTCTTGGATCGACCTCAAGAGGTGAGAAGCAGGTTTAATGGTTAGACTAGCCCTCAAGAACATTTGGAACATTGTTATGAAGCATGGAAGCATGTCCCTCGTGAATAATGGGTACATCAATTTGTACACACTCTGGAACCTGTAGCAAAGAAATGGTATGCAGAGGTGGAGCTTCACCATGGTACTGTAAGTTGGGATAGTCTTGTTGATAGTTTTGTGCTGACATTTTCTATTAATGAGGTTTGTCTTGATTTGGGCGTAGCTGTTAGGATGATCCACACTAAGGTGTTTGATGGTAAAGAAACAGCTGAGTACCAACCTGATTGGAAGGCACAAGAAGCTAATGCAGTAGAATGTTATAACCTCACAATTAACGAGGATGAAGACCCGCGCAATATTAACATTTTTGAGTCAGAAGGACACTGTGAAGTACATGGCCCAGTAGTCGAAGCACCAGAAGTGACTCAGCCCTTGAAAACAAGACAAGTAAACATTGGGTCAGAATAAATTCCTAAGTATGCTACTATTGGAGATTATTGGGATGAAGAAATGGTAAGCAAAGTGACCCAACTTCTCCATGAGTATTAGGACCTATTTCTCACGAAGTTCTCAGAAATGAAAGCTTTCCTTGGTGATATAGGAGTGATAAAAATCCCGTTGAAACCTGATGCGAAGCCTGTGAAGTAGTGCCCTTATAGGCTGAACCCTAAGTATAAAGAAAAAGTGAGGGTGGAGCTAGATAATATGGTCGCAGCAGGAATCATTGAGCCTGTCGAAGAGTCAGAATGGGTCAGCCCCATGGTGGTACAGAAAAGAAGACCAAGGGAGAAATTAGAATCTGTGTTGATCTCAGGAAACTGAATGATGCCTGTTTACATGATCCATTTCCTACTCCCTTTAGAGATGAAGTTTTAGACAATGTCGGAGGTCAAGAAGTGTATTCTTTCCCTGATGGATTTTCAGGTTACCATCAGATCAGAATTGCTTCAGAGGATCGACATAAAACAACCTTCGCTACAGAAATGGGATCTTTTTAGTATACAATTATGCCTTTTGGATTGAAGAATGCACCTGCTATGTTTTCCAGAGTCGCCATATCTGCATTTAAGGAATTCATTCATAAGTTTTTGGAAGTTTACTTTGATGATTGGACTATCTTTGGCTTATTGAAATATCATATAGATAGCTTAAGGTTATGCTAGATAAGTGTAGATAGCATCAGATTTCATTGAACCTAAAGAAGTGTATCTTTTGTGTGCCTTTTGGAATTATGCTAGGTCACATTGTGTTCAAGCAAGGATTGATGGTGGATCCTATGAAGATAGACATCATTGTGAACTTGCCACCTCCAAAGTCTGTTAAGAAACTTCACACTACACTTGGTCATACTGGATATTATAGGAAATTCATCAAAGGATATGCTCAGATTACAGCCCCTATGGAAAAGAAATTGAAGAAAGATATTAAGTTTGAATGGACACTTGAGTGTCAGGAAAGCTTGGATATTTTGAAAGAAAAGATGGTAGTTGCCCCTATCCTGGTATTCCCTGACTGGAATAAGGAGTTTCATGTTCATGTCGATGCATCTTGCATTGCTTTAGGTGTAGTATTGGCTCAGTCAGGTGAAGGTAATATTGATCACCCTATTGCTTTTGCAAGTAAAAAATTGTCCACAGCAGAAAAGAATTATACTACGACAGAACGAGAAGGTCTAGCTATGGTTTATGCCTTGCAAAAGTTTCGACACTATCTGTTAGGATCACATTTTAAGATGTTCACTGACCATTCTGCTTTGAAGTATTTGGTTAACAAACCTTTGTTAGGTGGAAGGATATGCAGATGGTTGATTCTATTTCAGGAGTATGACTTTGAGATCATAGTTAAACCAGGGAGACTTAACCTAGGGCCTGACCACTTGTTGAGGCTCGAGTCAGGAGAAGATCCAACTAGCTTGGATGAAGGTCTTCCTGATGCCTAGTTGTTTTCCATCCAGATGGTTGATGACTATTTTTAGGATATTGTTCAGTACTTGTCTACAGGTTTTCCACCCTCTGAGATGACGACACAACAAAAGAAGCAGCTGGTGGTCAGAGCAGCTGACTTTACCTTGATAGCAGGACAGCTATATAAGATGGGACCAGATGAAATATTGTGCAGATGTGTCCTAGAGCACGAAAAGCCATTGATCTTGGTTGAGGAACATTCGGGAGCAACAGGAGGTCATTATGCAAGAAAATCTATAGCTCAGAAGATTCTAACAGCTGGATTGTGGTGGCCTACGATTCATAAGGATGCAAGAGAGTATTGCCACACCTGCAATATCTGTCAGAGGATAGGAAAACCATCCAGAAGGGATGAGATGCCTCTGGATCCACAGGTAAATTTACAAGCATTTGACAAGGGGGCTATTGATTTTGTTGGACCAATCAATCTCTCTGCAAAGAAATCTGGAGCAAGATACATTATTACAGCGACTGATTATCTACTCGTTGGGCCGAAGCTCAACCTGTTAAGAATTGTAGCGCTACTACAGCTGCAAAGTTCATCTTCGATGATATCTTGTCAATATTTGGGTGTCCTAGAATTCATATGAGTGATCAAGGATCACATTTCCTAAATAAAACTATTAAAGCATTGACCGAAGAATTTCAAGCATATCATCAGAAGAGTATTGCCTACCATCCTCAAGCAAATGGAACTGTCGAAGCCTTTAACAAGATCATTGAGCATGCTCTGACAAAGGTTTGTAATTTTAACAGAAATGATTGGGATCTTAGAATTCCAGCAGTACTATGGGCTTATAGGACCACTTGCAAGAATTTGACAGGCCATACACCTTTTAGGCTAGTCTATGGACAAGAATCATTTATTCCCATGGAGTACATTGTTGCTAGCCTCAGAATATCTGCCTTCACAGAGATGGATGACCTAGCTATGTTGAAAGAAAGGATGGAAAATATGCTAGAACTAGAGGAAGACAGATTCATTGCAGGTTTCCAACAACAAGTACAGAAAGCTAGAGAAAAAGCATGGCATGATAGACACATTAAGAAGAAGCAATTCCAGATTGGTGATCTTGTGCTCTTGTACGACATTAAATTCATGAAGTTTCCAGGTAAATTCAAAACACATTGGAAAGGACCATACATAGTTCAGGAAGTTACCGACAGTGGTGCAGTCTAGTTAGCTAAATTGAATGGAGAAATTTTACCTTCCATGGTGAATGGAAGTAGATTAAAGAAGTACAGGGACAAGCTGGGACCCCCTAATCAGGAGTAATAGCAAGAAGGAGAGTCTAAGTACCAAGAACAATTGAAATTGGGTACTAGACTATAATGAAGTTGTTCTCAAAGCTACGAAGTATTGAAGGCTGTCAAAGTTTGAAAGTCGAAGTTCGGTTGGCGCTTGGGTTAGGATGGGTCGAAGGTCAATCACAGCCTAAAAAGTGACTGATGGGACAAACTAGATTTGGTGACGCCAGCACGTGAGCTGCCTTAACTACTTGTAATGATGATATTTTGGGAAAATATAGCACCGTGTGAACAGGATTTACCACCGCTCCATCATATTTGGTGTCCTTAATGCACCATGATGGAAGATTTTGTCGTGGGATTCTATAAGAATCCGCAAAGGCCTGCAACTCCTACATTATGCATTTTCTTGAGTTTCTAGTTAGGATCATGTCGAACGATCGTGAAGTCCAGGAATTGTTATGGGAGTTCAGGGAGAGAGGTCTGCAGAACCATATCAGCAATCCACCTGCATCTAAACTCCCCCAGTGCTGTATCTGCCAATGCAGACATGTTCAACCAAGAATAAATTTAAGGCAGAAGTTCGCTCTAAATGGAATGAATAAAGGAACAAACCCTCAAGAAAGACTCTGGAGGATCCCAAGATGTATCCTCTTGGCTCAGTAGAATGGAGGCATGTTGTTTGTCTTATGCAAAATTACATTGGCATGCAATCCCAGGAGTACCGTCTGTTAAGGACCCAAAGTTGGGGATGGTCAAATGTTCGATAGGACATGAATGGGAGGCAGTTCGAGGGATGGAGTCACTGATAGATTTAGAAGGCCCAATGATTCCCATGACCATCATAAATATTGCGAGGAAGACAACAGCATAAGGAACATAGGTAATCTACTAAGGATGAAAGGATGAAGGATCAAGCAAGCTGCAGCTATGGTAGAAGTAGCAGAAGGGAAGACGATGATAACAGGCATATAAGGGAGCAGGAGGGTAGGAAAATTGAAGATGATGGTTACAGAGGTGCAGACGGATACAAAATTCGACAAAGTGCAAAAGGAGCTAGTAGAGAAGGAACAAGTGGTCGACAGCAGTTTACTATCTTCGCTAACAAAATTATCCCACCAGACAGGCAGCAGAGTGTCCTGGGACGGGACACTGGTGAGCCTCAGGGGCCTGTTGGGGCACGTGCCTTAACGGTCACTAATTTTGGTAACTCCACGATTTTTGTGGAAGCTTGTAAGCAGAGTTGTGACTCAAAATAGTCTTAGGGGTGTCAGGGTTGAGTCAAAGCCCTCTTTTTTGTAATTGTCCATAAATTTCGGGTGTAAGCCCATAATTTTGTAATAGTGCACTTGTATAAATAGGCACTCATGTAAAGATGTCAAGTGTATCTAATGAAATGAGGATCATATGATGTGAAGAAGTTAGATATATTTTTGGGTTTCAAGGTCAATTCCCAGCTGTGTGCGTGGATGACCTCTGCAGCTATGTGCACAAAGGGTTTTTGTAAGGAAAGGAACTGCGGCCGAGTACGCAGCTTAGATATTGTAAGAAAGAAACTGTAGCTGAGTGCGCAGTTAGAGATTGTAAGAAAGAAACTGTAGCTGAGTGCGCAGTTAGAGATTGTAAGAAAGAAACTGCAGCTGAGTGCATAGTTAGAGATTGTAAGAAAGGAACTGCAGCTGAGTGCATAGTTAGACTTGAAGGACGGATCTACTACTGAGTGCGCAGATCAGAACTGTTGTTTTGTAAGAAGTGGAATAAAAGCGCAGTTTTGTGGACGTAGCCCCTACACTGGGGGTGAACCATGTTATATCTTGTGTTGTGGTTCTTTTGTGTGGTTTTTCTTTTTATGATTTTGATAAGTAGGTGAATGCTAAAGTAAGATAACTATTAAATATTAACTTCGCTGTGAATTCCCAGTTAAGGGTTAAGCAAGAAAAGTCTTTTATCTAACTATGAAGCTAATTAAGTGAATATCAAAGCTCTGTATTGTATAAATATTTGTTGTTAAGGCTAAAGGTATAGTAGTATCCCTCTTATGCTTGCAGAAACCTTGTTCTGTGGCACCCCATAGTTGTTTCAGGTGAGACTGCAACCTGTTCGCAGGTTGTTGCCGAAAGGGCCAACACTGTAGGTCTTTTTGTTGGTGCAAAGTTAATGGTATAAAACCTGGGTATGCCCTATAGCCCAACAATTTGTCCTTCAAGTCTAACTGTGCACTCAGCCATAGTTCCTTTCTTACAATCTCTAACTACGCACTCAGCTGCAGTTTCTTTCTTACAATATCTAAGCTGCGCACTCAGCCGCAGTTCCTTTCCTTACAAAAACCCTCTACGCACACAGCTACAGAGGTCGTCCACGCACATAGTTGGGACTTGACCTTAAAAACCAAAAATAGATCTAACTTCTTCGCATCATATGATCCTCATTTCATTAGATACCCTTGACATCTTTACATGAGTGCCTATTTATACAAGTGCACTATTACAAAATCATGGGCTTACACCCAAAATTTATGGACAATTACAAAAAAGAGGGCTTTGACTCAACCCCGACACCCCTACGACTATTTTGAGTCACAACTCTGCTTACAAGCTTCCACAAAAACTGTGGAGTTACCAAAATTAGTGACCGTTAAGGCGCGCGCCCCAACATGCCCCTAAGACTCACCAGTGTCCCGTCCCGGGACACTCTGCTGCTTTTCTGGTGGGAGAATCTTATTGGCAAAGATAATAAATTACTGTCAGTTGCTTGCTCCTTCTTTACTAGCTCCTTTTGCACTCTGTCAAGTTCTGTATCCATCTGCATCTCTGTAACCATCATCCTTAATTTTCCTGCCCTCCTGCTCCCTTATATGCCTGTTATCATCGTCTTCCCTTATGCTACTTCTACCATGGTCGTAGCTTGCTTGATCCTTCATCCTTTCATCCTTAGCAGATTACCTATGTTCCTTATGCTGCTGTCTTCCTTCGCAATATTTATGATGGTCATGGGAATCATTGGGCCTTCTAAATCTATCAGCGACTCCATCCCTCGAACTACCTCCTGTTCATGTCCTATCGAACATTTGACCATCCCCAACTTTGGGTCCTTAATAGATGGTAGTCCTGGGATTGCATGCCAATGTACTTTTGCATAAGACAAACAGCATGCCTCCATTCTGCTGAGCCAGGAAGATACATCTCGGGATCCTCCGGAGTCTTTCTTGAGGGTTTGTGCCTTTCTTCGTTTCGTTTAGAACGAACTTCTGCCTTAAATTTCTTCCTGGTTGAACATTTTTGCATAGGTGGATGCATCACTGGGGGAGTTTAGATGTAGGTGGATTGCTGATACGGTTCTGCATACCTCTCTCCCTGAACTCTCGTAACAATTCCTGGACTTCGTGATCGTTCAACATGATCCTAACTGGAAACTCAAGAAAATGTGTAATGCAAGAGTCACAGGCCTGTGTGGCTTCTTATAGAATCCCACGACAAAATCTACCATCATGGTGCATTAAGGACACCAAATCTGATGGAGTGACAGTAAATCCTGTTCACACGGCGCTAGATTTTCCTAAAATCTCATCATTACAAGCAGTTAAGGCATCTCACATGCTGGCGTTGCCAAATCTAGTTTGTCCCATCAGTCACTTTTTAGGCTGCGATTGACCTTCGACCCATCCTGACCCAAGTTCCAACCGAACTTCGACTTTCAAACTTTGACAGCCTTCAATACTTCATAGCTTTGAGAACAACTTCATTATAGTCTAGTACCCAATTTCAACTGTTCTTGGTACTTAGACTCTCCTTCTTGCTGTTACTTCTGATTAGGGGGTCCTGGCTTGTCCCTGTACTTCTTTAATCTACTTCCATTCACCATGGAAGGTAAAATTTCTCCATTCAATTTAGCTAACTGGACTGCACCACCGTCAGTAACTTCCTGAACTATGTATGGTCCTTTCCAATGTGTTTTGAATTTACCTGTAAACTTCATGAATTTACTGTCATACAAGAGCACAAGATCACCAATATGGAATTGCTTCTTCTTAATGTGTCTATCATGCCATGCTTTTTCTCTAGCTTTCTGTACTTGCTGCTGGAAACCTGCAATGAATATGTCTTCCTCTATTTCTAGCATATTTTCTAGCCTTTCTTTCAACATAGCTGGGTCATCCATCTCTGTGAAGGCAGATATTCTAAGGCTAGGAACAATGTACTCCATGGGCATAACTGCTTCTTGTCCATAGACCAGCCTAAAAGGTGTATGGCCTGTCAACTTCTTGCAAGTGGTCCTATAAGCCCATAGTACTGCTGGAATTCTAAGATCCCAATCATTTCTGTTAACATTACAAACCTTTGTCAGAGCATGCTCAAGGATCTTGTTAAAGTCTTCGGCAGTTCCATTTGCTTGAGGATGGTAGGCAGTACTCTTCTAATGATATACTTGAAATTCTTCGATCAATGCTTCAATAGTTTTATTTAGGAAGGTTAGCTACAAATTTTACCTGCAAAAAAATTTTAGTTTCATTTCCATCACTTCAATAATGAAATTGAGTAAGCCTCAGTAAATTTACAACAGAAGGTCAGCTACAAATTTTTCCTATCCAGGGATTCACTGGACTATGGGAGATTTAGGACCTGGATTCTTCCCAAGTGCCCTTGAATAGTAAGATCATGGATGAGGATCTCAGTCCCAATTGACACGGACCACGGTGGGCCACTAGGATGCCTAGTGCCAAGTTCAAGTTGGTGAGTTAGGATTGTGACTCACGATTCAGTGTTCACTTTCAAAGAATTTAATGGAAATGGAATTAGCATGCATTACTGACTCACCAACTTCATTAAATCTTGGTATGAGATGATGCCACCTCCCAACTCGATTTTATATTTGTAATCTTATTGTTCACCCAGTCACGTGATCTCACAACTTACAAATCACTTGATTATTTGAGTATATGATGTGAAATTAAATACTCATATGAGTAATACCTATGGATGGTGAATTGATTTGATAACCCTCCACTGTCAATGCTCTGTAAGGAAAAACTAATGGTGTTTCATTTTGGGTTACAAATTACAAGTTTCAATTTACAATGCATTGAGTAATCTTTGCTATATTTGAACCTAACCTCGTCCAATGGGTATGTAAGTTTCCAGACCATGGTTTTAGAGAGTGCTAGACATTTCTATTATGACCACCACAATATTGGGATGGAGGATCTTTGGTAGCAGGCTAGCAGCACGCCGCCCTTTGTTTGTGCTCATGAATCATATAATATACTAGTTAGTCCAATATTATAGGATTTATTCCAATTTCCATTCATTTACTGGTGTCAGAATCATTTGAATCAGCACTCCCAGTCTCCCACGGTCCACCTACACTACTTAGTCTACCTGTCTCATCGAAGGAAGGGGTTAGGAAGTAGAGACAAAGACAACTAGAATGGAGGGCCAACTAGAGAGAATGGTTGTAAAATATGCATATAGTCATCTATGAAATAAATGAAAGAATTTGTCATATACCTACTGAGTATTATCATTACTTAATTTTTTGGGATGCTTACATGGTAACTCTTGCGCCTGAGTTGTTTATGAGGGTTTCTTATGTCTACAATGGCTACTATTTAGAGAGGCTCGTTCACATCATTATAGCACCTATGGGTTTCTCCTACAAATATTGCTATTACGTCTCCCCTCCTCACTCACCTCACCTTTTGACTTGAGTCCTCTTCTTCTTCTTTTTCTTCCTCCCGTGGGATCTCTAATCTATGCCCTGAGTGCTGCCATAACGAAGAATGATATCTGAAAGTATCTGCAAACCTCGGGAAAACAATACCCAGTTTTTCCTCACCTGCACAGATATATATATTTTGTGTAGAAGCAATTATAAAAAAAAAATTGTAATCATGTGAAATACAAAAACATGTGTTTGCCTACCTCACAAAAGGTAAACCAACTCAGGAGCACCGAGATATTATGGAATTCAGATGGTGTTGCTTCCAATCGTCTTTCTGAAGAAGGAAACAGTTGAACATGCTAATTCATCGTTGTTTTCTGTGGTGGGGAACTCGAAGGTTCCACCTTATTCACAGGTAGGATAAAGAGAAGCAAAGGTAGAACGTTGGGTAGGATGGATTGAGCTTCCCCGAACTTAAAGAGATTGGTGAAGTCTATGAAAAAAAACATTATTTTGGGTTTACGAGTATAGGATAGTCGGAGGTCGAAAATCAGACTCTCAACTCTCCAATTATATGCTTCAGTGTCTTCCAAATTTCTATTTCCTATAGAATATTATACAGAGCTAAGATGTTGACTTGGTCGTCATGAATTTACAGGTATGTATAGCATTTTACACTTGGGTAACATTTTATATGTGGATAAAATTTAAATGTGTTTCTTGTTGGAGTTCTTTCTGGTTCTATAAATATAAGGTTTTAAATTTTCTCCATCCAAAATGTTGTTTAAAATTTGTAATGTTATGTGATTGCATTTCTTCCAGACTAAGTCTCGAATACTCAATAGATGTAACCTTAAAAAACCCAGTATTTAAATGAAATAAGAACCAAAATAATGTATACTTTTCATAGTCTAGGACCACAACTTTGTTTGGGAAGAGGAGAAAGAAGAAAGAGCCTTGTATTTGAGTTTCAAATTTGTCAATGTTATTTATCTGTCGTGAATTGTAAACATTAGGTTGAAAGAAAGAACAATATTTGAATATAAGTGTTTGAATTGTTCCAATTTCCTTAATGAAATCCAACAGTTGAAAGGATAAAATATTTAACAACCGACACTGTAAATGTTGTAGACTCCGACCCCTAAATTTTCCTGTCAACCTTGTAATAATGAAACAAGAAGTACAAATTGTCTACCAATATATCTAAACAAGGGAATCCCTCTACGGACGTTCATGAATGAGGGACTGTGAGTGCAATGATCTAGCAAAGAACATGATTTCAACATCCTCATTTTCACAAACCTCCCAAAAGTGTGTTTATGATTCGTCTTCCTTGTTGACTTTAGTAGAAACTAGACACCCAACTTGTAGTGATATTTGTTGAAGAATTTAAATTTCTTCCTTATAGTGGACTAATAAATACTTAACCTTTTCGATAGCACTCATAAACTCGATATAGATTGGAGGGACTATCCATAATCTACCTAAAATTGGGGATTTTGTTTGATCACTTCGAATTGGGCTATAAAGTCGATATACATTGGAGGGACTATCCATAATCCAGCTAAACTTGGGGCCTTTGTTTGATCACTTTGATTTGAGCACGTGGGGAGGACATGATTTAATTCTAAAAATAACTGCTGAATTTAGGGTTAATAAAAAAATTTCTTCATGAAAAAATTAGGTATTACATTTTGGTGTTTTTCTTTTAGGTAGGCCCAATCACACTTGACCAATAGAGCCACCATCAAGCTAAATCAATCCTCCATTCAAAGGTCCTTCCAAATTCCAATGCCCTATTTTATCAACGACCTAACAACCGAGTATTTCACCGGCCTCAAAAAATTGTCCCTTATCTAAGTTCAATAACATATATGCTCAAGGGACCAGGAGAGTACATGGATTACCTCTCTAATTCCATGTAAATGTTGAAATACTCAGAATTTCTTCGTATTATCATTTTTTTTATATACATTGTTTTTAATAAATAATAAAATTTTGTTTTAAATGAAAAAAATAATTTAGTTTTACATGTCAACATGGAAGGGTTTAATTTCTCACAACCCTTCAAAGTGAAATGGGACCCTACCCTTCAAATTTGATCTCTGACTCTAACACACACACCATAAGAACAAACCACAACCAAATACGAACACACAAACAAGAGACGGACGAGCAGCCAAATACAGATCTTAAATGGTCAAAATTATCACTTCTTATAAAGAAATACAGCCAGCCAGTTCATATGGTTCAGAGGCGGTGAAATTTGAGAGCACAAAATGTCGATTTGCAGATGGAAACAGAAGCAGATCATAGGGAAGCCCTGGCCGATGGGTTTGTGAGTTCGATTTTAGCTAAGCTTCCAGTTCAGGATATTGTGAGAATGAATATTGTTGGCAAAAGATGGAACTCTCTGTTATCTGTGGGCGATGCCTTATTAAAGAATCTATCCATATTTTTCAGTCAATTCCATCTCTGGATTTTTTTATTCAACTTGGTCATAGCTCCTGAGATTTGAAAATGTGGGTCATAGAATTGGGAGATAGTGGTTCAATATTTACAAATCCCATTTGCCCAATCAAAAAATCCTTGTGGATGCATGCCAGAGCATCTGATGCTCTCATAGATGGGGAGATAGGTTAGATATTTCCATAGGAAATCCTGCTACCAAAACCTGGAGACGACTCCCTGGCCCTGCCCATGTTGACCCAGGATGGGATTTCATTCCAATGACCTTTGATTCTACCTCGAGGCATTGCACTATCCTACTGGGTGAAAATAATGTCGATGAGTTTCGACAACGATGTGGGAATTAAATGGTGCTGAAAATTTATGATTCAGAGTCCATTGTTTGGACTAGGGTTTCCATGAATGTTCCCCGCTTAATTCAACCTCATGGAAAAGGTCTATGTTCCAAAGGAAACATTTACTAGGTAATCAAGTAGAATGCCATCTATTTCATGGTAGCATTCACTATTACAGAGAGAAGTTGGACAGAAATGACATTGCTAGAGGATTGCACAAAAGTCTTCTATGACCCAACATCTCTTTATTTAAGTGGATGCCATGGGCGAGTGGTGTTAATACACAAGGGAGACAAACCTGGCTGTATGCACATGTGGAGGTTAAATGAAGGCCAAGGCATTGTAGAATGGTGTGAATTCCATGATATAGATAGCCCATAATGCAATACATTTTATTAGGTGGTAGCAAACAACAGGTGGGAAATGATGGTTGATGGGGAGGAGAAAATATATTTGTGCAACCCAGAGATAAAATTGACCAAGAAAGTTTTGTTAAGTGGGCAGCTTGGCAGATCAGAAGGATCCTCTCTATAGTTTCTCTCAGCTTCGAATCCAACAATGTTTTGTGGCATTAGGTACTGAGAAGTTTTTAATAAAATAATTGATCTCTCATCAAGCAAAGGTACCTGCATTTCACACTAGCTCACTCATAGGACCGTGGTTTCTCATCAAGCCTTCAATGTTATGAAATTGATCTTTGATGTCTGAAAAGCTTTTAAATGTGTTCAATAAATGGTAATAATCTCAAGGTGCTTCTTTTTCAAGCAGAAACCCATGTTGTATTATGCTTCTTTTTCCAAGGAATGTTGCAATTTTGTAATTTCAAGTCTTGTTGATTTTATTATACTTTCGATAGCAAAGGCCAATCCAAAAACCTCCTCTTCTCCTTCATTCTCTGGTGTTCCTCCTCCACTTTCTGGTGTCCCTCCTCCATTGAAAGCCACACTTTCACGATCCTGTTGGAGAAATGGCCCAACTCTAAATCCAAATCCAACTTTCTACAACCCTCTTTTCGCTATCTGGAAAATTGTAGCTTTCCTCTAGTCACTGCCTCCTTTTGATTTAGACATGGCCTTATCGGCTACCTCCTTCTCTGCTAAAGAATTCCTAAAAAGTTTAATATTGTCCCTATTCTCTTCTGTTAAACTTATAACACTATTCTCTAACTCTTTTTTTCCCTCCTATTATTTTTCTCGTAATACCTAAACATTGCCTCTGCTGACTCAGCAAGCTCTGACACAGCCCTTGCCCTAGCTAAGGAGGCCTGTGGATGCCCATCCATTTCTAGATATTCATGGAGATTATTTGAAAACTCATTTTGGTCTTTGCAATATGATTTGGGGTCATCTGAAACAGATTATGTTGTTTGTGAATTCTGTGGGTTTTGAATCTTCGATCATCAAGCATATTCATTATTCTCTCGAGTAATTCATGATCTTTAGAAATCCAAATTGCTTGCTCAGAAAATATGTGTTTCTCAAAATATCAGATAATCTAAGTTCCAAACCATTGACCTTTCCTGCAGTTACTTGGGAAAATTCCTTCAAGAATTTGATTTTCTCTCTCAAGCTCGTCCTTCTACTTTGAAATTTGATCGAACTTGTGGGAAATCTCTTCCTTTTATTTGAGAGCTTTGTCCCTTTGCTTAACTGAATCAGTTTCCATTATATCAATTCATTTCAACATGCAACATCTGCAACATAATTTTTCTATTATCCATCCAAATTGGTACACAACAAAGGAGCTTTGCACGAAGGTAGAGTTGATTTCTGGCAGGGAAACATATACCTTCTTATCACCATTTCTATTATAAACAAAAAATTTTATTTCCATCTACCATTCAAATGAAGCACAAGAAAAAAATTATAAAACCTCTAGAAGCAAATTAAAGAATCCTTCAGCCCAACATTCGGAGCCTCTCCCTAGCTAAGTACACTCCCGTTTTAAAAAATCCAATAGCTTTATCCTCTAGCTTTGACAGTTTCTAGAAACGGCCTAAAGAGTCATTTACAACCTTCCAAAAATTGTCTTGAAACAGTTTTCAACATTTGAAGATAAGATAACTTATTTTTATTAATGCCCAACAAACTAGAAATGCTTTGTGGACTTGCAGGAAACAGTTTCCAATATTCCTAAGTTCTAACACACAATCCTTAAAACTAGGGAAAAGTTATGATCACTTGTTAGGACTCAATATCCTATGACCTACTAGGAACAAAAGTTCAGACGGCAGAAGACCTGCGAGGAACAAAAGCTCAAATAGCAGGAGAAGAAATGCTAATCTATAAACAAAATAAATTGTGAAAGATAGAAAAAGACAATCCTTGTGATAAACTACAACCTAGGATTTGAAAAATGTAAATATAAAACCTTACACTATGGGCTTGCAACAATAATACCTTGAGATAAGAAAGTTTCATGCTTCCATACACAACCCCCACTGTGAATGCAGAGACCCATGCTACTTGCAATTGAAAATACACTAAGAATCCAATTTGTCTAAAAAGAATATGAATATCTGTTCTTTTATATTCTCATAATGCTTGGTAGAATTCTCTACAAAAGCAAAACATACCAAATACATACATACAAGATCATGGTACCTAAATCTACCATAAAATACTTCTTGTGCTACATTTCAGGGATCAAGCCCCTTAAAGAAGGTCAAATCCATTAATAAATCTTGGACAATATTTCGAGACATCAAAGCACGTGAAAATTTGGACCATGATACTAGTCTATATATAGGTAAGTTTTGCATCAGCTTTGTAAAACTTTGTCAGACTATGCTTATACTTCATGGAAGCCAATATATTTTATGTGTGTGTGTGTATATATATATATATATATATATATATATATATATATATTCTACTTCAAAGGAGTGATGCTAGTAGCAATGTTCATATACAATAATATTTAAAACTATAAGGCCTCTTGCAACCACGCATTTCAGGTTAGTCCCATCTATCAAAACCCTCTATTGTGGATCACATTTAAATTTCTAATAACCAAACTTAGTTTTTTCTTTGACATTTGGTTTCCCATACCAAAAGAAGGCACATACATTTACCAGAAAAAGCAGCAATTCAGGACCAATAAGGCATCCTAAAGTCCATTTGCCTTGGTTGGGCTCTAGACAAATTTGATAGCGTTTTCACTGCCATATTATAAAAAGCCTAGAAACCTCACAAGACATAGCTACATTTCAGAAGTAATGATGCACCCTAAAGTTTATTTTAAATTGACACCATTATAGAGGAGCCAGAAAGCTTCTTTTTGCCACGTTTGCATTGAATTGAATTTAGCATGGTGATTAAAAGTCTTTGGACTATGGAAATATTTTCTATGATTGGATTTGAAAACCATTAAAAAATTGTGGGCTCATTAACCTCCTTTCACTTGCAACAAAACCATTTAAGGTGCTTCAATGGGCTTATGTGAGGCCAGTTGTTGCTTATCAGACACACTTGCATCTTTTCAGTTGTAAAAAACCTATTGATGCTGAACTTTGAAGGAATCTCAAGAGCCAAGATTCCAGACCAACAATAAATGGTACTGATGTTGGCCACATGTAAATGTAGAAACAAATCTAGAACAAATTAAGATAAATACTTTAAACATTTGCATCCACCCTTATTAACCAACTATGAAAACATGTGCCTTAACACCCTCTTTGTTTTCAGTATCAACTTGTCAGTTTTATGAGTACTTGCAACCACAGACACTCTGAATCTTTAGAAAGAAATTAATGAATCTGGAATTTTTTTATGGTTGGATATTAGATTAGATTTTGGATATTGAAACAACAAACAGATGAGGTTTGCAAGGCATAATTTGGATAATTTTTCATGTATCACAGTTAAAGTCATATGTCCAAGTCCTTGCAGAATTCATGTACATATTTCGCATGCCAATTAGTCAAATTGATACTAATGTGTCAAAATTAAGCCTCTGAATTCTAGACATTGAAATATTACGAGTGTGCCATTTTTCCTCTAATTCTTTGTAAGGGACCATGTCAAAAAATACCCAAAATATAATTTCAATAGAACAATAGTGAAAAGTAACTAGTTTGTTTAAATCTTAGTTTTGAGATTGCACCGAGTTCTTGCTAGATAAATTCAACTGGATTTACTCATGTGGTCCATTCTTATAGTGAATCTCTCTTTGAATGGCTTTACGTAAGTGCCAAATATTACTGGAGGTTTGATTGCAATTGCTAAATGGGTGAAGATGACAAACTCTGCTTGACAATTTTTCACTTTTATCAAACAAAGTAACATTTAATTGCTAGAAAAAGTAACACTTGGGGAGAGTTCTACAAGACAATTATGTTGAAGAAAAAGCTAGAAGATTATCTTGTCAGAGATGACTTTACAAGAATTCGACTTTGATTTTCTATGAAAACATTCTTGCAATAGATTGTATTGATATAGATGTAGTTCCTTATGTTTTTTTATACGTTTAATGTTGTTGGGAGTACCTTTATCGCTAGTTTTAGTATCATTCATACTTATTAACCATTCTATATTTGAACCCCTTCAGAATGTCAAATTAATCATCTTCAAGCACTCAAATTTTGAGGACATTTAAAATTTAATACATATTCTAAGAAAAATAATGGAGACTCAGTTGCAAGAACCACCACTCTCATAAAAATGGCTCAGGTGGAGATTAAATATTCGAAAAATCTAGAAAGGCTTCTGTTTAACCCCTCCAAGCAGCTCCTCACCTATGTTTTCTCCTAATGGTGGATTGTATACAGTTTCATAAAGAATGGGAATACGTTACCACCATGGAGGAGTGACTAATCAACAGAAAAGTCCATGAAGAGGAACTATGTCATGACTCCACAGTGCAAAGTCAATCTGGCAACTCTAGAGCAGCAGGAGCTTATTTGCAAGACAATTAGGACATTCCATTAAAGATGTTGCCAAATATTGATGGAAATATCAGTCAGCAGAGATGAATCCATTTCAATTTTTTTCTAATCCTATCAGCATCCAATTTCACTGGATGGATGACCGGTTTTCTTACTATCTGTTTTCTACACACACAGAGGATAGGAAAACAGAGCAAAATAACATGCAGGGAGAAACCGCTCCCTTATAGTTGATTATCATTAAGACTACTAAGGGAAATATGGCTCTTGGGCCCACTGTAACCAACCTCAATGGTTCCATCTACTTAGAAGGTTAATTTCAAGGATGATGCATAGGTGCCTATGGAATCTGGAATGTCTATACCAGAGCTTTAAGTTTTAACCAAATATGTTTGTGGATTGGGGCAGCAGAAATGCTTGTAGAGTGCACAGCTTGCCTCTTCTACTTGTCTCAAGGCTGAAGGAAATTCTCATTAAGCATATTAAAGTGGAAGCAGGTATCTGTTATACCTTTGTGAAGAGAAAGTAGTGATTGGAATTGGAAAATGTCCACCCTCAGCACAAAGAGTGATTCTGATCCTTATTTTTATCTTATACATCTATTTTTCCCATGGTCAAAAGATGATGATTGTAAAATTACACGACATCCTAATATATGTGTAAAAGGTCTAATACCAAATGGGATACACATCTTACTACTGCTCTGAAGTGTTTTTTTCACTTAGATGAACTTAGATCCTAGTGATCTGAATTTGTCTAGGTTTTTTCACTCAATCCTCCAAAGCCATAAGTATGCACTAATGCATATTGCCCCAACATGGTCTCCGAGTCCTTACTTCTTATGTCATACATTACTAATGTCACCCCTTTAGACCCCTCATTTAACCTAGCACATCTCTTGGAGATAATATACCATAATTTTTGCATGTTGGAGACAAATTTGAGTGACTTTAGGAAGTTGGTAAAAGAGAATATTCCCTAATTTTCCCCCTATGAATGAGGTGTCATTTCTAATTGGATTTGGTCTCAATCAATCACTATTTTTCCACTTCTAGTAGTTTATTTTATAGGGTATTTATTTTATTAAAATACAATGGTGTAAATTCATCTTGTATATACACTAAACAAGTATCATTCCAATTCAGGGTTGATTTTTGCGTTTGTCAGTGCTGCTATTTCAATTCTAGGTGAAAATTGTTCAGGGCCTTGCAAAGATTCTTCCTAAAGTTTGAAGCAAATAAAATATTACATTACTAAAGTATGTTCTTTAAAATCAATTTCTTTCAATAAATTCCATCTCGCTTCGATATGGATTTTTCCTTTGTATATAGAGGTTTTTGTTTTGTTCTGCATTCAATATTCTGAAAGCTTTAATTTATTTTAAGAATATAAGTTATGACTAATGTCTTTGGTATTTGTGATAGAGAAGAGGCAAGCAGAGGCTGGACGAATCCGTGACAAGTACCTTGATAGAATTCATGTAAACTCATGAACTAATGCCAGATTAAGAAATCCTTTTATTTGTCAGGCTATTGAATATTTTATCAGTCAAATAATACAGTAGATATAAATGCGGATAGGTCTATTTTACTACCTTGCTTGAGATTTTTTGCTAGAAAATGAGTGTCTTACAAGATTACCCCTAAAATCTTGCAGGCTATTGTTGAGAAGGAAGAGAAGAGTGACATACCAGACATTGACAATAAAAAGTAAGTACTTCTGTATGAAAGTATCAAAGACATATTTGGATCTTTTCTGGAGTCATACTAGAAATATAAATTTTGTTTCTGGGGTATGTTTCATCAAATGATAAATATTTGATTACCAATATGCTTTTCTTTTTCCATTGATTCACATGGATAGACATTTCAAGTAAGGTTCATTTGCATCTCTCCAATGCTTGCCTCGCCATCCTTTTTAGCTTCATGTAAGAAATATAAGACTGCAAGGAGAATGCAAAAACTCTTAGTGTTGAATCCTAGAGAGCCCGAAAGATCAAAATGAGTGAGGTTTCAAGGGACTTCAAGAAAGAAGCCCAATACCAACAACGCGGTCTATTGTCAACTATTCTAATATCCAAGGCTATGCTCAAGGGTGTTTTGAGGTTCTTTCTATCCATTGGTTGTGTGACTCAAAGCCTACACTGCCTGATAGAACTAGTATTGGAGGTTTATTTATAATTCCTCTTATGATTGGAGCTATCTAGAGGTTGTAAGTAATAAATGACGAGATTTGAGTTAGAAATGCAGGGAGTTATATCTATGAAATTTTTCTGCTAGAAGTGAAGTATCTCCTAAAGAAGAAAGGCAATACATCTCTTGTCCTTCTACTATATGAAAATATTTAAGGAGCTATTACAGTCTATGAACAAGCAGTGATATCTAAAACTAATTTCATATAAGACAAGATGTCTAAAGATGAAATGTTCTTGTTTAGGTTCCTCTAACATAGGCTCATTTTCACAATTTTGAAACTAACCATCAGTCTTTGAACAAGGATAGAACCTGCATCTAACATAGACTCATTTTCAAAATTTTGGATAGAGCTTGTACTAGAACCTACACTAGTCTTTTCAGCAGTTGAAACTAACTTGTACTAGTATTTCTAGCTTCTGAAACTAATCTTTCCTCTAACATAGGCTCATTTTCACAATTTTGGATAGAACCTACACTAATCTTTTCAGCAGTCTAAACTGACATGTACTAGTATTTCCAGCTTCTGAAACTGATCTTTCCTCTAACATATGCTCATTTTCACAATTTTGGATAGAACCTGCATCTAACATAGACTCATTTTCAAAATTTTGGATAGAGCTTGTACTATGTTAGAATAATCAACCCATAGTATTTACCCACTTAGACATTATTTCATTTATTTTGTCTTATTTGCCTAGTCCATGAGTCCCACCATGTGCAAG
>LPNX010998894.1:248254-313386 GCA_001517045.1 Pseudotsuga menziesii
CTCAATCTATTGCAGGCCTAAATTTCTACATACTAAAACCTGAACTAGTCTTTTCAGCAGTTGAAACTAATATTTCCCTTCCTTTATGATCAGTAACTCCAAAGCTGTCACCGTCACCATTAAGGGTGCAAGTATTTACATACTTTTGATGAAGAGAACTAATATGCAACAACAAAAGAAGACAAAACTCACCCTTGGCCTCTGAAGGAACCAAAAATGTGCTTCCCTCTGAAGTACTATGAAATCCTTGCACCTTTCGGCCAGAATCATTATTAGATAGTCCATTAATATTCATTTAAAAATATTGACTACTTGCTATTCTAAGATTTCTATGAACTTGATATTTCCTTTGACAGCCCATTGCATTTATCAGTCTCAACAAGGAGCAAATTTGCTAAATTGTGAGGTCTATTTATAATGCCTCTTGTGATTGGAGCTATCTAGAGGTTGTTTGTAGTTTGATGCATGGAAACTCATAAACCAAAGTTTTGATAAACCATCATGCAATAACAACCCTAGAATCCATCATAAACCATCATCAGCTTGAAGCCATTTTTTTTATAATTCTTCAAGCTGGAGTCGTTGAAAGTTGCTGAGACAAGATGTGCCTAAAACTTCCTCCTGTTGCATTGCTTTGTACAGGTCAAAGTTGCATTATTGTTCATGGTGAGTGAGATTTAGTATTTTTGGAGACAGTCAAATTCAGAGAGGAGTGCTGTGTAGACTGGTGATTGATGGGAAGTGGTGGATCAAGATTGACTTTTGCTGAAATTCACAACACCAACATTTGAGCTTCTTTGAAATGGAGAGACTGCAAGCCTTTTTGGGGAGAGATTTGTGATGGCAGGGATACCATGGATGAGAAATCTATGGAAACCATTTAACAGGAGGGTTCATGTGCTTTTATTTTTTGATGTATATTTTGTAGAGGTTGTGTTGAGAATCATTGATATAGATTTTGCATTGTGATGACAATCATTGTTGACATGTGGAACCAATTCAACACCTCCTTGCACACTTTATCCCATGCTTTGAATCCTATATTTATGTGACGATGGCCTCATTGCTTGAAGCAATGGGAAGAGGAAGGCCCCACATGGATGGGGTTGGCTCCTGTAGTGAAGAAAGCCTTCAAGAGATCGTTTGGGGGGAAATTTTGTAAAATTTGTTGGAGGAAATTGGAATGGACAAATTTTCAGACATCAGCCTTGGCTACTTTGTATATCTGTACACTAGTTTTGGGATGTAATATTTACTGTATTGTTGCCCCAGTTATCTCTTTTAGTTCATTTTGAAATATTCGACATAATATTCTTATTAATATATTTATATTAATTTAGAAAGTTTTCTTTATTGGGCTAAATTGTTTTAAAAAATATTTCCCATTTAGCTTTTATGATTTTTTATTTTCTATGTCCTATTTTTCTAGCAGCAAAACTCAGAAGTTCTATGATGTTACAAATCCTTCACAGCAACACTGGGCACTTTGTTTACCTCCACCAGTGGCAGAGGTTTTCTTGCCTCGATCAGCTTCTTCAAGTAAATTGAGCAAATCACTGGCTCCTGTAAGTGACTTTAGGATTTTAGTATATTGTACTTCCGTCCAATTATCTTTAGCATTTGTTATTAAAATCTGTGCAAACAGCTTTTTCTATGCTTCCATATTAGATTATTTAATAGCTTCTGATTCAGTCCTAAATAATCATTAGTATAGAAGCTAATGTGTATTTTCTTTAGACAGCTTATGTTTTACTTCAGTGATTGTCTTCTAGATTCTTTATACATGGCTTCATTTTCATTTCCTAATAATATATACCCGTTCATATTTCCATGTGAAACTAGAACACAGGAGGTAATGCTGAGACTTCCCTTGCCAGTGGATCTGCTGGAAGATCAGTTGTATTGCCAGCTAGTGCATATTGGTATGAAATCTATTTCTTGTCATGGAATATTTGTTTATTTTTCCAACAACCCCCTGGATTGGTGCAGAGTAACATTACACATTAATTTTAGTGAACATAAGCTTCCATATGATTTAGGAGTTTGTGGTGGAATATTACATATCTTACTGAATATTGAGACATTAATGGTTGTTGCAGGGGCTCCCATGTTGCATAGGAAAAATCATTTAGTATGAGGATCCCAACTATTCAAGGCTCCTCTAATCCTAAAACAAGTTCATCCCATTCACTTTCAGTGTCTCCAACATTAAATCTCCTTGCCTTGGTGGTGGAAGCTGCGGCATTGAGGTTGAGTTCTGATCATGGCAAGATGTTGGTCAATAATGGTGGGAAATCATCAACATTTATATCTAAAAAACATATTGATGTGAAACCTAATGCAATGAGTGGAACAGATATAAAATTAAATTCGCGTGTAAATACCACCACAGAAGCTTTCTATGGAAAGAATGTCAGTTTAGTTGATCCTACTATGAAATGTAGGAGTCATGAAGGTTTTAAAATTCTATTGAATAATTCGTCCTCTGACACACACAAGGGTTCATCTGAGCTGGGCAGTGGGCACATTGAAACAACAAGAAGTGAAAGAACATATGCAGCTTCAGTGTCATTTGGTATTGTCTGTGTTGGAATTTCTAAATATAGCTTTCCAATCTCCGTCCCTCAAAGAAACTCTGTTGTTCAAAGCAACAGTGAAGCGAATGTTGTTGCTCTAAATAAAAGCAGTAGAATGCTTTCAGGAAACCATGTTGAGAATTGTATACAAAGGTCTCCATTTGATGATAGGTATCAAAACAATTATGAAGAACACTTTGCAGAACCATATGGTGAAGGTTTATCTAAAGCTATTTCTTCAGATGCAAAGGTGCCTCCCTTTAGGGAAAAAGTCCAATTTTCAATGGATGATTATAGTTCTAAAGTTTGTTCTCTTCATCAAAAGTATGTAAATAGTTGCACCCTTAATGGTGACAATGACAACTTTGGAGTTACTGATCATAAAGCAGAGGAACGATTAGTTTCAACTACTGAAAAGACTAGTGCAGGTTCTATCCAAAATTGTGAAAATGAGCCTATGTTAGAGGAAAGATCAGTTTCAGAAGCTAGAAATACTAGTACAAGCTCTATCCAAAATTTTGAAAATGAGTCTATGTTAGATGCAACCGATAGAAGTACAATTACTGGTTTTCAAATTCCCAAGAAAGTAGAAATTGCTAGAGATTCTAATGCAAGTTCTGGAAAGCTAGAATGCTTGGAGAATCTGGTACGTAATATCCTTCCAGAAGTTTATATGAATGGCTCATATGTTAGAGAAAACAGTATAATTTCAAACATATTGTCTTTGAATTTTGATTCAGATGATAGTGTATTAAATAGTCCTCACAATTTAGAAAATTTGCTCCTTGTTGAGACTGATAAATGCAATGGGCTGTCAAAGGAAATATCAAGTTCATGGAAGTCCCAGAATAACAAGTAGTCAAGATTTTTATTTGCACGATCAGAAGGTTCTATAGAAAGATCAAGCCATTATTCCACCCCCAATTTGGCATCATCTAGGAAATTGCAGAGGGAGTGGGAAAATGGACAAATGGACAAGATGTTTTGGAAAGCAAAAATGGACATGAACTATTGAATATTAATGGACTATCTAATAATGCTTTTGTCTCAAAGGTGTAAGGATTTCAGAGTACTTCAGAGGGAAGCACATTTTTGGTTCCTTCAGAGGCCAAGGGTGAGTTTTGTATTCTTTTGTTGTTGGATATTAGTAATTTTCTTTTAATAATTGTGTTTTTCCTCTTGCTAATATGGCATTTACAGCTTTTGTTTCCTTTTATCCAGCCATTTTAAGCCTTTTTATTTTTCCAATTTTGTTATCTATGGATATAGACTTATTTTTATGGATCTAAATACAAGAGATAACCATTTTCAGATGAGCCTATCTTTTAAGATCTAACACTGCACAGGGGATTTTCCTAAGTTGCATCGGGACATTACCAATGTCGTGTAGGATTTTTAGATATCCCTTGTCCATCTTGGGGACTTCTTAGCATCACTTTCCAAAATCGGTGCCTAAGAGAAAAGAAATATAAGGCCTTAGCACTACACTCACTCACCAACACATTACCCCTTACTAAGAGACTATTCAAACTCTAATTCAACCAATATTTAGATTTCTTTTCTTTAAATTAGCTAGGTCAAACCCTCTCTTACTCTTACCGTCTGCTCTACCCTGCCTCTATCCTCCTGCAGAAACATACCCTATGTTATAATGTTGTACTAATGGTAGGTTTTGAACAATTATTCATGGACCTTGAACTTTGTACTTGTAAATATAACCCCACACCAAAACTTTTGTAGTTTGATCACAATAAAATAGGCTTCACAATAAGAGAAGAAACCTTTTGCAGTTTGATCACAACCATAGACCTGCTTATCATGGAACCTTCTCAAAGAAAAGGTGAATATACTTTGCATAATTTTAAGTTTATTAATTATCAAAGCAACAGGTTGTGTTTTAATTTTGATAGCCCATGATGAGGAACATCTGAATCACCTTGAAGCTCATGGATTCTTAATATTACAGTAGACAAGAGGGAACATTTTGTTTCTGACTCTTTGTTTTTGATGTAGTGATGGCATTGGGCTTCGAAATCCTTTCAGGAAGGAATCTTCTTTGGACTATGAGAATGATAGTGATGAAGAATGGGAAGAGGCACTCATTGCTAAATCTCTTTGGTAAGAGTATTTGTAGTATTTTTATTAGCTTTAGTTACAGGGAAAATTGTACATAGCTCTCAGGAATTAGTTTATCATAAATACTAGTTACTAGTAAGCTATAATAGTAATAAATATGTACTTTGTAGTTTTATATCTATCATAAATTTGTTTGAATATCATCATCGTCAACCAATAAAAAATTCTTAAAGGGTGATAGCTCAATGGTAGAGCGCCTGCCTAATTATAGGCAGGAGGTTGGTGGTTCGATTCCTCTGTGCCCTATCATAAATTTGTGACTACAAAAACGACTAAATTTGCATATATACGACTATTAGTAGCTAATTTCCCATATCTTAGTTGTATTTAGCTTAGTCATTAATATGTTAACATCTAGTAGTTTATTTAGTCGTATATTTGGTCATTAATGGTTGCAATCACTGACTAAATCAGTGACTAAATCAATGACTAACTCAATGACTAAATCAATGACTAAATCCATGACAAAATCAATGACTAAATCAATAACTATCAATGACTAAAACAATGACTAAATCATTGAATTTCAATGACTAAAGCATTGTCTATCAATGACTAAATCAATGACTACTAAGTCAAGCTATTAATGACTAGTGAAATACGACTAGCTATAAGATAGTGGAAATTTGCTACTATTAGTCACCGACTCAAAAATAGTCATTTATAGCCTGATTTTAGTCATTTTTTTAGTCATTAATTTTTCATTTTCTACTAGTGTTTAGATAAACCATGCATACCTTCCTCCAATAGACCCTCAGAAACCTTTATTATCACATAGTCATTTTCATATTTTTTCTCTTTTTTTTTAGAATATTTTTCTCTCTTTTTCAACAAGATGTCCTCCCTAGGAAGATTCCCCTCTTTCATTCAGTCCTATTCAGTACCCCGTTGGGTTTACCTGGTCATATCATAGGCTGGTACTCACTGCCAGTGAGCCTGTTCAGTGCCCCAATGGGTTAACCTCTTAAGCCCATTTTCTATCAGAGGCTCTTGTCCCAATGTTTCCAGTCCCTATAGATATTCGGCAAATGATTTTGCCTATGAAGGAGTGGTGGGGGAGAAGCTATGAAAACCATGCTATAGGGTGGGATTGGAGGAAAACTATACTTCTTTTTAATTATCATGGAACTAAAATAAAGGCTACAAGAGGAATCTATTGAATCAAAGTTACACACGATTGATGGATTTAGTGTAAAGTGGATGAATCCATAAGATAATGAATGAAAGGTGTCTCTAGTCCCAAATATCGCCTCTTTCTTATAGAGTTATAGTAGTGTTCCCCACAAACTAGGAATTTCATTCACCCTTATGCTACCTTGTAGTAAAGATGATTAAATAACATGCCCTGGTAATGAAGCTGGGATGTATGAGTGACCTCTAGGTTTTAGATAGACCTTAATTTATAACAAATCCCCAAAATGTTTAAAGTTGGTCTTGAGTATGTGGTACAATTAGAAATATACATGTATGAAAATGAATAATGATGTAATATTGTTTTGGTTTAGTCATGAACATGATCATATTCTTAGTTCTTTTATTTGAAAAGAAATCAAGAAAATAAAAATGAAGTTGCATTATTCCCTAAACTAAGAATGCAACATTTTATTTATATACATATTTCCCTACCCTGAGAAGAAAGAAAAAATCAATATCCAGGTATATGAGCTCTTCCAATCTAACCAAGTGTGAATCAACATAGAAAATATACCTTTATCCACATATGCGATGGTTATTGCAGTGAATGTGGAATACCAACCAACTTACTTATTTCTACATTAGAAGGTGTTGAAGGAAGTAACGGTATTGTGACCGCATTACCTCTTCGAGCTAGCGCTCAATGGAATATTGATAGTCACCTTCCTTTCTCAAACCATACATTTCCTCTTCTTCTAATTGTTCAATTGCTTGAGTACATGAATTGTCTGTCGATAGATATGTGCATAACTCTTCAATTTCAGCTCTCTCTCCTTCGGATGTAATCCCCAATATGTCAGCTTCTTCTGCACTCTTGCAAAGAAAATCCTTTTGTAGTTCTTGGGACTGCGTTTCATCTTCTATTCCAGGAGAGGTTGATAAGCTCTCAACTGTTATCAAGATATTTTCTTCTTGGGAGATCGAGATCCCATCTATTGCTAGGATTTGAGAAAGTTTTCTTAACCTGATGGTCACTTCTGAATCCATGTCTTGGTTGGTAGGTCCTGCTTCACACAAGGATTAGTGGTTGGGGCTCTTACTACACACAAATTTATATATATATATATATATATTTCTTTAGAATCTAATTACGAAACATATCACACATTTGAAAAGAAAATACCTTATGACAAATGTAAACACGCCTAAAAAATGAACCGAACGTAACAGATCTAAATGCAACACCTAAGCTTGTTGAAGAGATAACACACCTGCATAAGAGTAAATGGTAGGAAAGTAAACTACCTAAATTGGCAAGACACATGTACATGAAATTAAACTATGGAAAAGTAAATTATCTACATTTGCAGAAGAAAAAGTACATTTAAATATGGGAAAGTAAACTACATGTTGCCACCTTTCACACACCTGGGGAGAACGTGGCAGAAATATTCAAGACACTCGGTGTGTCCTAAGAGGAAAGTCTTGAGTCAAGGCTGTCACGTTGTTCTTGACTCCTTCGTTTAGGCAAACTCTTAACAAAGCCAAAGGGGGTAGACCCTAAAAGTTACTAAGGTTGGTTACTTACATGATGATGGTATTAAATGAGTAAGTTTTTTAGGAGTTTTGATTTAACAATTGTAAACAACAGATAACATGATGAGACAATCACAAATAAGCATGATATGACACCCAATCACATATATATTGAAAGAAATAAACAGTTGACCAATTCCTTGTTGGCAAGCAACACCCTCCGGAGCAATTTGAACACAAAAATTTCAAATTTGTCATTTCATCGATCTTTTGAACGACATTTGATATCACAACCTTAATCAACACTCATCTATAGATATTTTAGGAGTGTCGTCAAAATATTTGATTATGAAGGTACTCCCAATAAACGTTGATTGATTGATTGATTTAGGGGGATTAACACCAGTTTATATCAAGTTTGAATTTATTGGCCTTAGTTTCTCATTTATTTTTAATCATTTGAAAAGGTTATAATCCTGAAAGTTAGTAACACCTAATTTTACAACATTTATCATTCATGCATATTTGAGGTCAAATGAATTCATTACATCAATGGTATTTGACCGTTAACCTAATCAAGTTGATACATTATATGATATTTGTTTTTCCCAATATATATATGAGGTCTAATGAGCTTTTTCACTTCTAAAATATCTATTTCATCATGTTGATCATAGGGATAAAAATGTATTTAATATAAATTTCGCAAGTTTCACATTATTATACACTTATCCTTATTATGAATTCTGTATTTTTAGATGAGATCAAATTGATGGGATTATGAACCTTTTCAACACCTTGAAGTATAGTCAGTATTAAATTCCATCCTAAGTGGCTAAGATGATTTTCAAAGGTTTGATATGGGTTTGGTTACATTACTAATTGTTTCTTTTCATTATAATATCGACCATAATTCTAATTACATCAATTGTATTTTTTATTTATTAATCATGGTATTGTTAATATTCGATGATGAAAGATTAGGTGATTGTAACCATTAAACTATCCTTTGACCCTATGAGTTTTATTAGGCCATCACATGAGTATGAAAAATGTTAATCATGATTGATGCTGTTATTGAAATTGAAGGTTTGATATACGCGTAACCTAAATGTTTGTGATATGTTGATTTGCCATCATTCAAATATCATGCATAAGCCATCGCTCGCTCGATTTTTCTGCAGACCATTATGGCGTGGTAAGTGTTCTCCAAGTCCCATTAACTTGTCAACTCGAAGGTATGATGACTCTGCAGGAAAGTTCACAGTTATTTTGTGAAATAATGCATTTTGGAGTGTTAATTGATATGTGCAAATTCTGGATAAATCAACTGTGATGTTTAGTTCGGCTTTTGAAAATCCTGAAAGTCTACGTAATTGCTATCATGGCCCCTGTTTCGAGATTTGAACTCATCAGTGTTGAATATTTGGACTGTGCCCCCAAATCCTGCGAGGTGGTGATTAGGGTTGGATGGCTAGGGTTTTTGCAGAAATTCTCTGTGTTCAACTTGGCAATTTCCAGGGCATTTGTAGCATCATTTGATGGTATCAAAGCACAGATTGGGGATGTCAAGTTGAGGTTGACAGAATATTTTGTTTCTCAGGCCATAGGTTTACCATGGGTAGGTGAACGTTGGTATAAGGGAAATCATGTAAAAAACGATGAGTGGAAGGAGTTCTTGACCCTAGCTAACTGACAAATGAAGTATAAGTCTAGTTTTCCTTCTCAACTTCTCAAGAAGAAATGGCATTCTCTACTCAAACTTATTATCAGGTATGTCACCTATGAAGGTCAACTTTCCCAAATATATTTTTATCATCTTCGGATTTTAATGGTTTTCAAGGGGTTTCCTATGAACATGCCATATTATTTCTTGAATAGTCTGGATAAAATGGCTTGTACCTATCAGTTTAATGTGGGGGATAAGGAGCGGAGTCTATTTCATCATGGCCAGATTAAAATACTGGTTTCATGCCAGCTAGGAGAATTAGGGGATACTTGGGAGTCATTTTTCATATGTAATGGGTTTGGGGAAAATGAATAGTGGCCCCGACAGAGGCCCAAAACCAGGAGAAGATGTATCAAGACTGAAGAAGCTGAGCCTGAGTTGGAAGAATGCGGTTCTCAAGATAAATTTTACAATGAAGTGTCTGAACCAAGTCGAACCCTAAATAGCACTGACTTTAAGGTCAAGTCTGAATCAAACCTTGAGATCTTTGTTGATGATTCTTGGCCTCTAATGAGAAAACCGGTGATCATATCACCCTGTCCAAATGAGGATCTTCCTCATTCACAAACCAATATTGGTCAAAAATTGGCTGAAGACCAAATTAGTAGAGTACTGAGTAATCAGGCTATTCGTTGAACTACTCATAGTATGATAGCTGCATTTTTCACCAGAAGAGACTTGAGTGTAGGGGATGCCCCTGTTATCGGAAGTAAGTGATTCTTCAGAACCTTGTCCTAATCTAGCTCCAATTGGTCCAACCATCCTGGACCTGAAATATGTATCTGTCTTTGAGACTAATGTTGTCAGTGTTCACCAAGTAAATCCTGGGTGTGATGTGGATCAAGAAATTGATCAGAAGCCGTGCACAGAAGAGGGTCAAATGTAGGATCGAAGGAACAAATCAATCAAATCCCTTATGCTTAAGTCATCTCATCTCTAGAAACTAACTTAAAAGAGGCTTAAGTTATCAAGGCATTTGCTATGGATGAAATTGGAAGCCTGAAAACTAAATTGACTTCTTGGATTGAAAAATGGAATCTTTTGAGGGAGAAGAAGCTTAAATATAAAGATCAAGTTAAAATCCTTCTGTTAAGAAATCTAATATTGATCAAACAGAATAAGATTGCTAATACCAGGACTGTTATATTTAAAGCCAAGTTAGATGAAGCAAGAAGAAATGTGCCAATTCGACTTTCTGTCGAATCAACCCTTAAAATCTAACATATTTTGTTTTCTGTAATGAAGTTCAATTTTGTCTTATGGTTTAAATCTTTGTTAGGCATATAGACGATTTGAAATCAGACTTTATAGGTCAGTAATATCTTGAATTTTTCAGTTTTGGTTCTTGGTGCAAAGTTTTTTCTTATTTAATAAGGATATCTGTAGAATTGAAATTCTACAGATGTCCTATTTATTTTTATGTGATTGTTAGTTGCACTTTGCTAACAGATTCTGTTTAAAATTGCCAGGTATTAAGGAGTAAAGGAAATGAAGCTTGATGTTGTGCTGCATTTTTGGTTTTGATTATCTAGAGTTTACTCATTGGAGGCTTCTTTGAAAATGCAATTGATTGCTATTTTGCTAGTTCTACGATCCTATTTCTGAGCATCATCAGTTGATGGATTGCTGAATATAGTGATAACACATTTTGGGGAATAATGATACTGGATTTTATCCAGTAAGTTAGTTATTTTCTTGCATGTTATTCCTTCCTAGTGGTTACTCAACGACATACCTAGGATCGTGGCCTTTCCTTTACTCTATATTCAGATAAAATCCATGTATTACCATAGAAATAGGGTGGTTAGTTAATTAGTTGTTGTTTCAGTTCCCTTTATAAATAAGTTTCGAACTTGAATAATGGGTTCAATTTCTAAGACATTTGGAGAATTGATATTTTACAGTTTCATACTTCATTCTGTTGTGTTGGTGTTTTCTGGAACTTTTTCTGAAGATCACTGAATGTTACAGGATAGTAAAGACCCTATCTAAGTCTTTAAATTGTTTTATGCTATGTTAATGATTGTTCTCCTTTGTTAATTTCACTTTCATATATATATATATATCGTTATATTATATGTGAAATATTATTTTATGGATCTCGAATGATTACATTGCCTTGAAATGTAAATGATTTGTTTTTATGTTGAAATGAGTGAGCTTCTTCACATTTTCAATTGATTATGGATCTATGTTAGATAAATTATTAACTTGCAAGCCGACCTTGTTCTGTCCACAAGTTAGTATATGACCGTATTCGTTATGTTTTAGGACTGTGTATATGTTTGATTCATTTGATAATAGGTTTTAATTTCTATTTGAATTATTTTGTAATGAAATATCATCTTATTGTGAGGTAATTCAGATCTAATTTTGTTTATTGTACATTTTTCTAACAGTTCAGAATTATGGATCGTCTTATGCTTTAAGACCTTTTGTCAAATCAATAATTCATGCTCTCGGCTGAGATAGGTAGTCTTCATTTAGGTCATTATAGAATAGAATTAGGAGCTACTATTTTCTGCACTTATCTTAAGATAATATTTAGCATTAGTTAGTCATTAAGTTAAATCTCTCTGATTTGTTAGAAGATTGGGTTAAGCAAATATTTCCACATACACCGAGAGAGATCTCTATTTTGAGAGCATATTATAGAGGCAATAGGGCCTTGATCCCATGAAATATAGTTACTTTAAACACATACAATATTGCATTAAGTCGAGTGTGTGGGCTGTCTTTCCATTGTTGGCCTAGGTCAGTTTTCCCGGCCAACAAATGGTGCTAGAAGGAGGGCATGAGCTGAAAGCTTAATGGCTGATCAATCACATAACATTCCTACCAGAAATCAACCTACTTCCCCCCTCATGAGTTTTGGAATATTTTCCACCTTGGTCTCTACATCACAACCCAAAACTGTAAATACACCCTTTTTAGATGCAGTTAGGACCATTATTGAAAGAGGCCCAACTGTATCACCAGTTTCCCCAGAAGAGATAAATCAAATCTTAGAGGAATCATGTAGGATTTTAGCTAGAGCCTATTCTTGCCAAACGAGGATCCCTCCGATCAATTTCAGATTACCAAGAAGAGCTCATTTTCAAACCTTGGTAGTGACTGAGTCAGTTTTCGATCCGATTGGAGAAGCACCTCTTGAACCATTGAGAGGGTCTCCTGATTATCATCTTAGTGATCATTTGAGAGGAGTAGCTGGTCATAAAACTTCCCGATGATTGTTGTCTGTAGGTGGATCTGACCTACCTATTTCACCTCCTGAATCACCACCTGATAGCCCCTGTGACCATAACAACGAGTCTTCGTTAGATCCAGAATCCGATCCATACAAGGGTGATTGCGACCAAGGTAATCCTAATGTTGATATACCATGGTTACGATGCGGTGCTGTTTATGTACCTAGACTGTAGCATAACCTACCTAAACATCCTGACAAACTACTACCTAATTTTGACCCAGATGATAAGGGCTTGGCCGAAAATCACTTTTACAAATTCATCCTGGCTGTTCAGACTATGAATGTTCAGCATGAGGATGTGGTATTTCGACTATTCCCTTTAACTTTCAAAGGAAAAGTTGTAGTTTGGTATTTTTCCCTAACACAAGGATCTATAACTAGTTGGGGTGATTTTAGTTAGGCATTCTTAAATAAGTTTGGTGAAGGAAAAACCCCTATCGTGTTAGCACTAGAATTGGCTAGAATCAAGATGGAAAACAAAGAAAGAATAAAAGATTTCAATAAGTGTTTCCTTACTCTCTTGAATAAGATACCAGTAGCCTCCCAACCTCCAGAAGATATCATAATTGAGAATTATGCTTCAGCATTACCTAAATCCCTTGGCATGATTGTGAAACAAGCTGGTAAAATCACATTACTTGAAACCTTTGAAGAAGTGATAAAGGTTGAAAAGAATTCATTGACATTTGAACCAGAAAATAATGGCAAAACTTATGGTCCTTTTCATAAACGAAATGAAACCAATGTAAGAACTAACACAGATAAAAGATATGCTCCTTCTTTTGATGTAGAAAATTACAACAAGCAATCAGGTCTCTCACGAATGAAGTGGTGATATTGAAACAAAATAATGGGGAAGGTATTTCAAATAGAGGGAATTTTAAAACCCCATACCAACCATATACATCACCAAATGCCAGGAAAAACACTCCTCCTGACATATCAACCAATGAGTGTGGAAATTCTAAAGCCTTGATGGCATAAGGAATTTCATAAACAGGCTAAGGATCTAGTAACACAATTAACCTCATACAAGATTGTAGAGAATTAGCATAAGGAAGAAGAATAAGAATTAATGAACATACATTAATGAATGCTCAATAAAATGATAATTTATATTATTACGTAGGTAATACATCCTTATAAAGGAAAAAGGAGTTGCATGAAGACAAATCAAGCTAGCTCATAAAGCATCCTTACTAATTATGATAAACCCCATAGTCGACTAAAGCACTTTCCCAATCTACCAAGAACCTCACGAATTAGCAATAGCATGTGTGAGTGATGATGAGTGAAGGAAAGACTTTCTAATCCTAGAATATGGAGAGAAAATAATGGAGGATGGGTTGGCAACAAAAGCTACCAATTTCCTAGTTGACTAGCTTTACCTTATCCATAGAAAAGCAAGATAAAGAAGAAAAAGCATAATAAAGCAAAATCTGCTATAAAGCACAGTTACCAATTCTGGATGGCCATAAAGTGGTCAAGATCAACCCAGAATTATAAATAAATCATTCCTAGGATATAGATGGCAAGTGTTGACTCTAAGGTGCAAGTGGATGCGAACTATCTAAGCTAGTGGGTAGGAAATTAATCAAATAATGATTAATTATTTATGAGTGGGTTTATTATATTCCAACACCCCCCTTTAAGCCTGACTTTATGATGATATCCCTGAACTAATCATAAATATATATGCCTATAGGGCCCAGCAATAAAGCTATGGTCACCCTTTTACAATTTATCTTGTCCAAAGAAATGAGGAAAGAGGCAAAACCTCAAAGGGAAAATCCTCCCTCAAGAAAGTAAATGAAAAGCAATACCAAAAATTTTGAACTACTGGTGTTGCTACTACTCCAAACTAAATGCTGATGTCTGGAGGAATCTTCTTCTTGGGAAGAAGATAAATCTGCTCACCTGGATCAAGGACAACTGCAGGATGGAAACTAGGACCATGTAGAACAATTGAAATCCAATGATGTGAAGGCAATACTGAAGGATTTTGAGACTTGTAATCAGCTCCAAGATGATTACATGACTTGAAAGTTGAACCAGTAGAGATGAAATGAGCTCCAGATAGGTGAAATAACTATCCAAGTGAGTGTATCATGTCTCCATCTTCATTTGCACAGAGAGGATGTGTGCAAGTGATTATGTAGGAACATAGAGAAGTCATGGGATAAAAGAGTGTGAATGCATGGGCTCCATGGGTTGATCTAGCTTCAAAAGAATCCAAGAGATCACATATAAGCACAACAGTAGACTCATGTGAATATACTGGTAAAGAATCCTCTATGGTAGAAGTATGAGAGGAGGAAAGATAGTGATGGTCAAAATATTCAAGGAGGCTCTAAGAATGAGTGCCAAGAACAAAGGAGGAGTCGCATAAGCACATGGGATCAAGTATGGTAAGTGCCAAAACACTGGAAGGACTTGATTTGGCTAAGCAAAAATCCTCGAAGTCACTAGGTTGAGCACCATCAAGAAGAGAGGCATGCACAAGGTGTGAGAGGTCTGGCATATGGATCTCAGAATCCATGATAGAAGACATAGAGAACACTGAATGTGTGAGTGAATCATCAATAGAAATAGCAGGTCCATTAGTCACTTCTTTTTTTTCAATGACATCATAAGAAGATGAATCAAGATCTTCTACTTTAAGAGACATAGAAAAAGATGGCTCTTCAATATTTTCTTCTTGATTGAAAGAGGAAGCATTTGAATCAAAGAGATTAGTAGCAACAGGAACTATATGAGAAACTTATTCTTCATGATCAACTTCATCAAAGACTGTAGAGGACGAGATATCTTGAGAGAGAGAAATCATTGAGGAGCTAGAGGCACTCTCCACATAGCTAGAAGGATACTCATTGTTCTTTCCCAAAACTCTATCCAATGTTGTCCAGAGATCCTTTAGGTAATCAACAGAATCAATAAGGTAGTGCATGCATGGAGAGATAGCTAGACAAATAGCTCTAATTGCTCTATCACAGTCATTCAACTAGTCACTTGGCTCTTCATAAGACTCTTCACTAGCTCCAATAGATATCTCATAGAGACCTTGTCTCTTTAGATATGAAATCATCTTCAGTTTCCACTCTGAATAGCTTGTGAATAGAGAAAGAAGAGGAACTGATACTCTTGAATCCATTCGAAGTTGAACCTGCAAAAAAAACCTGCAAATCTAAAAAGGAGGATTAATTAATGAAATCTCAAAGATCTGATATCATGTAGAGATTTGATATCCTCAGCTGTAATACCATGTAGAACTTCAACTTTGAGAACCTTAGCTCTGATACCATGTAGAAATTCTAAATCCTTGATGGCATAAGGAATTTCATAAACAGGCTAAGGATCTAGGCACACAATTAACCTCACAGAGAATTGTAGAGAATTAGCATAAGGAAGAAGAAGAAGAATTAATGAACACATATTAATGAATGATCAATAAAATGATAATTTATATTATGACATAGGTAATACATTCTTATAAAGGAAAAAGGAGTTGCATGAAGACAAATCAAGCTAGCTCATAAAGCAGGCTTACTAATTATGATAAACCCCATAGTTGACTAAAGAACTTTCCCAATCTACCAAGCACCTCACGAATTAGCAATAGTATGTGTGAGTGATGATGAGTGAAGGAAATACTTGCTAATGCTAGAATATGGAGAGAAAATAATGAAGGATGGCTTGGCAAAAAAAGCTGCCAGTTTCCTAGTTGACTAGCTTTACCTTATCCATAGAAAAGCAGGATAAAGCAAAAAAAGCAGAATAAAGAAGAATCTACTGTAAAGTGTAGTTACCAATTCTAGATGGCCATAAAGTGGTCAAGATCAACCCAGAATCAAAAATAAATCATTCCTAGGATATAGATGGAAAGTGTTGACTCTAAGGTGCAAGTGGATGCCAACTATCTAAGATAGTGGGTAGGAAATTAATCAAATAATGATTAATTATTTTATGAGTGGGTTTATTATATTCCAACAATGAGGAAGTTTTTAATACTATAAGGGTTGTCTATGCATTACCCAAAACTTCAACCGATCAGGAGTTGGAAGAAGATCGTGAACCTGAGCAACCTAAAACCAAAGAGGAAGCTCCTAAAGATCCTCTCCCATTTAATTGCCATTTCTAGGATAGCTCAGCCAAATATGGAGAGTCTAATCATCATTCTATCTTTGTCAACCAGCACACCCATAATACAAGAAGTAAAGGGCCTATAGATTCACAACCATCACCCACACCTAGGAACAGTCCCAAACCTACAAATCAGCATCCTGTGACTCAAGGTATGGATCTCTAGTATGACATCATAGAGGATCTCAAGAAACAGAGGGAAAATATTAGCATGTTTGATTTATTGAAAATTTACCCTATTCCCAGAGGTTCAATACTCTCTAACTTAACAACCTCATCAAACACCAGAATGAAAAATTAGCCCTCTATACCTTTAGTAAATAATCTTGATCCTTCAACCAGTAAAGCAACATTTGGTTTTAGTCGTAATATCAAAACAGGCATGTTGCAGCTGCAACAAATCTCCCCAAATTTATTAAAATTTTGGGCCCCCCTTTCCCTTATTTAGCATTATTTGTTGATTTTGAACTCTTGAGCCTTTGAGCACGTTGTCTTTTTAGTGGCTTTGAAGTTTGATTGTCGATCTGTTTGAAATTGCCATGTTGGAATGCGTCGCACTCCCTAAGTTTGTGGATTGAACCAGGTGTGTTTTTGGAGGATCGTCGTTACAAAAGTTTACTAGGTTTCTGTTTGATTAAATTTAAAGCTATCTAAAACTCTTAGCGATTTTTGGTCGTGCTTATATCTTTGTTAGATCGGAAGCTACTACCTCTTCCTCGTCCGCCGTTGCGACTCCTAAAGCGATTCATCTTCCGATGTCCAAACACTTCCGACGTCCGATGTGAAGTTTTCCCCGCTTGCATGCATTAACCTTTTTCCCTTTCGCCGTTGCAGCTGGGAAAGTCATTCCGCGTCCGATGTCCAAAGCCATCCGACTTCCGATTTAAGTCTCTCCAGCCCACATTGTCACACCACTTTAGCCCTTTTCCCTTCCGCCGTTGCGGACAGGAAAGTGTTTTCGCGTCCGATTCCAAAACCTTCCGACTGCCGACTTAGATATTTCCCGCTCAAGGCTCAGTCGAAATTATTTCCATATTGACAAAGGAGCCGGGATGTTTTCTTATGATTAGCCATTTCAGATGAATAATGCTAATGTTTAACACGCTTTTTCAAAGGATAATGCACAGCCATTGACTGCAGGTAGGATGAAATGCCGGTAAGGTCGTGAGGAAAAGGACAAAGTTGAAGACAACCAAAGACAGAACCAAAAGGTCCAGCAATTACTCAACTGCTCGTGAGTACTCGCAAAAGAAGAAAGCCATCTGAAGCATTGGGAACTGAAAGGTCATGAACTGGGAGGCATCCCAAGCGATTGGCTGCAGTAGTTTAAATATTGTAAAGATAGGACTTAGAAAGGGCTTTTTCCCTGAAAAATTTGTAAACTCTTTTGCTTGTAAGAGGAACTATTTCATTTTACAGTCAGAAAGTGCACTTTTTTCCTGCTGGAGAGAGCGAAATGTGGAATGTATCAATGCTACTAAATAAATAATGTTGAAGAGGAACTATTTCATTTTTAGCCGTGTTTCATTTACTATGAGAGTATTTAACTTCCTAAACCTATGTTCTTGTTAAGTGTTCTTCAGTATTTTTTGGGATATCTTCCACTGTGAGTAATAAATGTTGTTCATAAAATAATCGGCTATCTAGTTGTTTAAATATCTGTAATCGTTCATGTGTCTTGAATGAAGTACCAGCTATCTGTAACTCTTCATGATGCACGTACAAATGTATTACTCACCAATGAATGATAACTCTGCTCCCTAGGGATAGTTTAGGTAGTTAGTTTATTTGTGTTATGTTGTATGTGTTTTTGGATGCTTGCGAACCTTAAGACGAGAGGTAAGAACCTGTGCATCACATTGTGAATATTCCTTGCATCTTTGGCACCCTGCATTGTTAGTTAGGCACTTTCATATCATACATTAAGTCAAAAAATATCAAAAAACTCGGTGGGCCGGGCCGCAACCGGTACAGCCTTTGTTTTTGTTACTTTGACCTACGATAGCTGGACCGTAAATCGGATGGATTCCCTATACCAAACAGTCAACGGGTTAGTTGGGAACATTGATTAGGGAGAATCCCTTACTGTTGTCGCCTACGAATTTCCATGCCCCAATAGTTTTGGCGCTATAAGGAGGGCCGCCGGTGTATGGCTGGCCGAGGAAACCCATTTTCCTAAGAATATTCCATCGGTAACAATTCTGAAAGCAGTGGGTTCCGTAATCCAATTCCGGAATAAAGAGAACATCTATATTCTGTCGGTAATGAAATTGTTAATGATATGAGAAGGCATACCAGGGCATATGTAAAGAAGATTGGAGGATTTCCAATCATCCCTGAATTGCCCAGAAGAGAGTATAAAAAGAAAGATCGTCCTGTAACCGAAGACTCAATGTTGGTGGGAGACTGGGAAGAGCTTGTAGAATCTGCTTTACAAGAGGTTGTAATACCTTTGAACCAAGAAGGCCCAGAAACCCCTCACAGCTCTCCTGCTCACACTCCAGTTGGTTCACCTCCTCACTCTCCACCCAGACTCATGGCAGGAGTTAATGCTAATCAACCACCTAACCCACCTAATCCACCTCCTACATGGAGATCCAGATCACCATTAAACCTTACACCTCCTTTACATGACCTACCTCAAGCCTTTGACAAGATGTTGCCCAAGTTTGATCCCAATGAGAAAAAACTAGTAGATGATCACCTACAAATCTTTTACTTGGCAATTGAGGAATTAAGGGCCGGGGAACATGAAGACGTGGTATGCAGACTGTTCCCGCATACCCTTAAAGGAGCCGCAGTGTCATGGTACTTTGGATTGCTGGCTAACTCTATCCCTGATTGGGATACCTTCGAAAGAATGTTCAGAAGTAAGTATGCAACTCAGAAGACTCATGCCGCTCTCATGAAAGGGTTGTGCGCGTTGAAGAAAGAAAGAAAAGAAAAAGTGCACCGTTTCACTCAAAGGTTTGCAGCATATCTCAAGAATTTGTCTGAAACAGATAATCCTTCAGACAAAGTTCTTATTGAATATTATACCTCAGCTTTAGGCCCTAATTTGGCCATGTTGGCCAAAGGTAGAGCTAAGCCTACTCTGACAGAAACCTATGAGGAAGTAGAAGTGGTGGAAGCTGAAAGAGAGAGCATTGAAGACGATCCAGAACAGTCTGGAGAAAAGGGTATAGGAAGAAAAGACTTATTGTTTACTAATCCTAAAGAAGAAAAGTCTCCAGAGCTAGAAAATATGGCCAAGATGATGCAGAAGCTCTCCAATAAAATCATAGATATGGAAAAAGAAAAGGAGGCACAAAAGTTTTTTAAGCCATATTATAAGAAAAGAGAAGATAACCACCATTCTCAACCGCCTCCTCAAAATACTGCATCTATGAACTTGAAAAAGGTGGGCTTGGATAATTTTTGCACATTCCACCAACAACCACATTATGAGAAGAATTGTCCGCAGTGGATAAATTCAATGACGTTGGTCATGAATCAGCTGTTAGATTCTAGATTGACAGAAGAGGGAAATGAGGAAAGAAAGGAAAATTATGCTTCCACGTCTACTCAGGAACAGGAAGAGGAAACCTTGGCTTTATGGAATTCTTTCTCACTATTTGATGCTGAAGAAGAAAAGACTCAGGGGTGTAAAGGCGTTATGGAAACCAACGTAGCCACAAGGAGCCAAGGGACGGTTAGGGAAGACGGTCTAATACTCCCCAAGATTAAGAGGCTGCAGAGAAATGTTAAGAAGAGATTTCAAGACAAATAATTGGCTGATAAAATTCCAGAGTTCACTGTCACCAGCCAAGATCCTAGGCAGAGTAACGCGCAGGCCGAACCCAGTGAAGAAATTGCTAGAAGACCCCATCCCATTGAGAAGAAGATGGATTATGACATTGTGGAAGATTTAAAGAAGATAAAAGCAACTGTTCCACTATTCAAAATGTGTAAAGTGCCTCAGCAAAAGGAAATACTATTGAAAGCACTGGAAACATCGGATGAGAAGCTTCCCGTGAGTAACCAACCTCGGGAAGAGGAAGAAATTGGAGAAACCAGTGCTGAAGGTAAGTCTAAAAGCACACATCCACCTTTCCTCCTAGCGTTTGAGATTTTCAATCATAATGTACATAACTGCTTGGTAGACTCAGGGGCATCAGTAAATTTTATGCCCATATCAGTCTGTAAAAAGATCAATGGGAAACCTAAGCCGTCCACGTGGAGGGTGGTTCAATTGGACAGAACGGATGTGAAGGTTATTGGTGAGCTGGAAGATGTCTTAGTCCATCTGGCATCTAATGACAAAGTGTGCCAAGTTATTAACATCGAGGTGGCTGATATACCAGATGCTTACGGTCTCGTCCTAAGCAGAGATTGGTTAGCCAAATTAAATGGATATTTCACCTCAGATTGGTCGCACCTGTGGTTGCCATACAAAGGAAGTCCGAATCAGATCAAGATTTTAAGAGAGCCTCACATGAAGTACAATGTTACTCAACTGGAGGAGAAGAACGTACCAGTGGATTCTATATTGGGAAACTATTTTATTGAGTTGGAACCAGGTAATTACCAAGCAGAAGAAGCCAGCAACACATATGATACCCATCCCGATCTCCTTCAATTCTCACAGGCTGATGAGATTGACTGTAAAATAGTAGACTTAGCAGTAGAAGTAGATTCATTTCCAGTATTTAATGATTTTTGGACTTTATTTTTCGATGGCTCTAAGACATTAGAAGGGTCAGGAGCTAGCTGTGTCCTGATTGACCCACAGAAGAATAAACATTTCCTGTCATGTAGATTATAGTTTGAGTGTACTAATAATATAGCTGAGTATGAAGCACTAGTGCAGGGACTAAAAAAGGCAATTGAATTAAAGGTAAGTAATCTAAAAGTTTTTGGGGATTCTGAAATAATTGTGAAACAAACCCAGAATCAGATACATTGTATTTCTCCCCACTTAAAAGCTTACCAGAATGAGGTATGGGATTTGCTGAAATATTTTAATGCATTTAACATTATTTCAATTCCAAGAATGAAAAATGCAGCTGCTGATCTATTGGCCACATCATCCGCTAGACTCGTACCCACTAATAATCGATGTTCTATTGAACTGCTTTTCAGGCCCTCTGTACCTGATATGATTACGAACCTATGAGTGTTCGATGATGACCAGTAGATCATAAAATGTTTAACGAATGATGAGGTGTTTAAAGGAGCGATCATAGACGATGAAAAGCATCAAGCTGAGATGAAATATGATAATTTCATTCCTAAAGGAGTCAGAACGTTGGAAAAAATGTTTGATTTAAATGAAAAATTCAGAAGACCACCCAACGTAAAGACACATAGCTCATCGCTACAGTTCAAACTGATAAATTTGGGGACTGAAACGACTCCTAAGTTCATTAATCTCGGCAAAATCTATTCGTCAACAGAAAGAGACAAATTTATCAGTCTATTCAAACAATACAAAGACGTTTTCGCCTGGACATATGAAGACTTGAAAACATATGATACTAGTATCATCAAACACGTCATCCCCATTAGAGTAGGCGTCAAGCCATATCAGAAACCACTAAGGAAAATGCATCCAAAATTGGAGCCATTGATCCAGAGCGAAGTGAAGAAACTATTGGATGCTCGAATCATCTTCAAAGTTAGACACTCTGAGTGGGTGTCAAATCTGGTACCAGTAAGGAAAAATTCTGGAGAAATCAGACTCTGCGTGGATTTCAGGAACCTAAACCATGCATCAGACAAAGATAACTATCCCGTGCCACCCATGGAGCAGCTGCTACAAATGGTTTCGGGTTCTGAATTGTTTTCGTTATTAGATGGCTTCTCTGGCTACAATCAAGTGCTGGTAACCGAAGAAGACAGATTAAAGACAACGTTCAGAACCAAGTGGGGAACCTTTGCTTACAGGAGGATTCCTTTTGGGATTATAAATGCTGGGGCAACATTTCAAAGGGCTATGGACATAGCTTTCTGTGGGATGATTGGCCGAAGCGTTGTAGTATACCTTGATGATATTACAATATTCTCAAAGAAAAGGGGAGAACATGCATTTCACTTGAGGAAAATTTTCGAACGTTGTCGTAAGTATGGCATTTCACTCAATCCTAAAAAGTGTGAATTCACTGTCATGGAAGGAAAGTTGTTGGGCCACATAGTTTCAAAGCAAGGGATCTCCATTGACCCAGATAGAATCAAGGCCATTGAACAAATCCCCTTGCCCCATAATAAAAAGGGGATGCAATCCTTCATGGGAACCATAAATTTCGTACGAAGGTTTGTGCCTAATTTCGCCCAGACTGTTAAGCCGCTGCAGCAGATGGTCAAGCAGAACGCACAATTCAAGTGGAATAAGCTTGAGAAGAATGCTTTTAGCAAGATTAAAACTGCTATTGCACATGCGCCTTCCCTGAAAATCCCAGACTTTGATAAAGACTTTATTCTGTATACATTTGCATCCGATGATTCACTGGAAACTGTGCTCACCCAAAAGGAAAAGGAGGGGGATGAATTCCCAATATCCTTCATGAGTACTGGTCTACAAGGGGCTGAATTAAATTACCCAGCCATCGACAAGGAAGCTTACGTAGTATTTAAGGTAGTAAAGCAATTCAGGCCTTATATATTAAAAAATCAAACCAAGGTAATAGTCCCCTACCCGGCTGTAAGATCCCTTCTCATACAGAAAGAGTTAGGAGAAAGAAGGGGCAATTGGGTAACAGCTCTTCAAGAATACAACCTTGAATTCAAGCCAGCCTCTATAGTGAAAGGCCAAGGGTTGTGCAAATTGATGACTGAAAGCAGGGACAACGAAGAACAAGCATGGGAGGATGAGGTTGAATTACATGTAATGGATGTATGTCCTTTGTTTACAGCTCCTGAGTCTTGGTATAGAGACCTCGTGCATTACCTGCAATTAGGGCTATTGCCAAAACATTGGAATTCCAAACAAAGAAGAGCTCTGCGTCTTAAATCGGCCTCCTATCAACTTGTCGAAGGAGTATTATTCAGAAAGAATTATGACGGGGTTCTCCTCAGATGTCTAGAAAAAGATGCGAAGAAAGTAATGTCAGAATTACATGACGGTCCTGCTAGGGGACATTATTCAGGAGACACTACAGCCCATAAAATCCTCAGAGCTGGTTACTATTGGCCTACACTCTTCAAGGATGCACATGCACATGTCAGGAAATGTGATATTTTCCAAAGGTGTGGTGGGAGACAGCCTAAAGCAGCAGCACCCCTAAATCCTGTGATGATCACAGAACCTTTCGAGCAATGGGGACTGGATATTATTGGAGAAATAAAACCAAATTCCTCTCTGCAGCACAAGTACATTCTGACCGCTACGGATTATTTCACTCACTGGGTCGAAGCTATTCTGCTGCGCAAGATAAATGAAGACGAATTCATTAGTTTCGTACAAGACCACACCATGACCAGGTTTGGATTTCCAGTTTCGTTAGTTTTTGATAATGCCAAGTATTTTTCATCAATTAAATTGACGACTTTTGCTCATGATAAAGGGATAAAATTGCATTATTCTGCTAATTATTATCCACAAGGAAATGGCCTAGCTGAATCCTCTAACAAAAACCTGATTAGGATTTTAAAGAAGACTATGGTAGAAAACCAAAGGAGTTGGCACTCAGCATTACCAAATGCCCTTTGGGCTGATAGAGTCACCCCCAAGTCCGCGATTGGAGTGTCTCCATATACCCTCGTCTATGGTAAAGAAGCCATCCTTCCTCCCAATATCATGCTTCCATCTTCCATACTAGCCCAAGAGTCTAGGGGATCGGATGATGAATTTTTACAAATAAGAATATATAATCTCCTAAAAGCAGAGGAAGCCAGATCTAAATCCAAAGAACGCTTTAAGCTACAACAGGAGTCAGTTAAGAGATGGTTTGACAAGCATAAAGCTGGGACAAAAGACTTTGAAGTAGGAGACTTAGTCCTCAAATGGGACCACCCCCATGATGAGAAAGGAAAGCATACCAAGTTCCAGCAGTTGTGGGTAGGCCCTTTTCAGATTGCAGGCAAGATTGGTCCTTCTACTTACAAATTGCAAGATTTGCAGGGGTGGGAGGAGAACCTACCAGTAAATGGTTTGGTTCTCAAGCCTTATTTTTCCCGAGTTTGTTTGAATTCTTCTGTCTTGTATATAAATAATTCCTTTAGCTTCTTTTGAGTCATGTTTGTCAGTTTGCTTTAGTTTGAGTTTCTTGTTTTCAATAAAGGGAACGAACCCATCGTTGCATGGGGAACATCTAAATTTTTGGGAGTGATAAACAAGTTAAGTGATCAGACTGTAGGTTGTTGTTTGCATAAAATAATTTGTTCCAGTTTAGTGTTTTATCGAATAATTCCATGTGCATTGAAGTCCTACTTAACCCCTGTGAAATAAGCCAGACTCAAAGAGTCCGGAATACTATGTTGAGGCTCCATCCACTTCACACTTAAATGGTCCTAAGGAGTGACAGCCTAAGACCCATGGAAAGGAGCAAGGTGAATAGTATATTGAATATAAATGATCTCATGCCAAGAATTGAATGCCTATAGGCAAATAAAGAGTCAAAAACTCCTAGGAAAGCATCATAAATCAAAGCAGGTGTTGAATCATGAGTACTAAGTTTCCTAAAGATCCTCTCCGTCCGTGAGCTAAAACTTAAAATATACCACTCACACAAAAGGACAATATGGGATAGAGGATCCTGAAATAAAATTCAGTAAGATAGGGCATTCAGGAGGACTCATAAGAAAAGGGACAAAAGTCCAAAAGTACAAAAGGTACTAAAATGGCATGAGAATGAGGAACAAACGAATATTTTTGTTTACCATATGCTACAATCCTGTGGTGTCCAAAGCTATCAGCCACCTGAAGACAAAGGTAATAATGAAACTCATCCTTTGGCCTCAGCATAGCTATCTGGACTTAACGATTCTGGTTTCCACTCTCCCTAATCGGACTGTCATCAATGATTAAGGGTACACACTCCATTCATTTGAGAAATCCATATTGCTAGAAGAATTCAATATGATGCTTTTGCTGTTAAACAGTCTATCACTCAAATATTAATCGCCCAGAGATCTAGGTTCACCAAGTAATCGCAAATTGTTGCAGCTGCAACAAATCTCCCCAAATTTATTAAAATTTTGGGTCCCCCTTTCTCTGATTTAGCATTATTTGTTGATTTTGAACTCTTGAGCCTTTGAGCACGTTGCCTTTTCAGTGGCTTTGAAGTTTGATTGCCGATCTGTTTGAAATTGCCATGTTGGAATGAGTCGTACTCCCTAAGTTTGTGGATTGAACCATGTGTGTTTTTGGAGGATCGTCGTTACGAAAGTTTACCAGGTTTCTATTTGATTAAATTTAAAGCTATCTAAGACTCTTAGTGATTTTTGGTCGTGCTTCTATCTTTGTTGGATTAGAATCTACTACCTCTTCCTCATCCGCCGTTGCGGCTCCTAAAGCGATTCAGCTTCCGATGTCCAAACACTTCTGACGTCCAATGTGAAGTTTTCCCCGCTCACGTGCATTAACCTTTTTCCCTTTCGTTGTTGCGGCTGGGAAAGTCGTTCCGCATCCGATGTCCAAAGCCATCCGACTTCTGATTTAAGTCTCTCCAACCCGCATTGTCGCACCACTTTATCCCTTTTCCCTTTCGCCGTTGCGGACAGGAAAGTGTTTCCGTTTCCAATTCCAAAACCTTCCGACTACCGACTTAGATATTTCCCGCTCAAGGATCAGTCGAAATTCTTTCCAGATTGACAAAGGAGCCAGGCTGTTTTCTTATGATTAGCCATTTCAGATGAATAATGCTAATGTTTAACATGCTTTTTCAAAGGATAATGCATAGCCATTGATTGCAGGTAGGACGAAATGCCGGTAAGGTCGCGAGGAAAAGGACAAAGTTGAAGACAACCAAATGCAGAACCAAAAAGTCCAGCAATTACTCAACTGCTCGTGAGTACCCGCAAAAGAAGAAAGGAATCTGAAGCGTTGGGAACTGAAAGGTCATGAACTGGGAGGCAGCCCAAGCGATTGGCTGCAGTAGTTTAAATATTGTAAAGATAGGACTTAGAAAGGGCTTTTTCCCTGAAAAATTTGTAAACTCTTTTGCTTGTAAGAGGAACTATTTCGTTTTATAGTCAGAAAGTGCACTTTTTGCCTGCTGGAGAGAGCGAAATGTGGAATGTATCAATGCTACTAAATAAATAATGTTGAAGAGGAACTATTTCGTTTTTAGCCGTGTTTCATTTACTGTGAGAGTATTTAACTTCCTGAACCTATGTTCTTGTTAAGTGTTCTTCAGTATTTTTTGGGATATCTTCCACTGTGAGTAATAGATGTTGTTCATAAGATAATCGGCTATCTGGTTGTTTAAATATCTGTAATCGTTCATGTGTCTTGAATGAAGTACCAGCTATCTGTAACTCTTCATGATGCACGTACAAATGTATTACTCACCAATGAATGATAACTCTGCTCCCTAGGGATAGTTTAGGTAGTTAGTTTATTTGTGTTATGTTGTATGTGTTTTTGGATGCTTACGAACCTTAAGATGAGAGGTAAGAACTTGCGCATCACATTGTGACTGTTCCTTGCATCTTTGGCACCCTGCATTGTTAGTTATTTATGTAGTGGTAGTAGACATACCTGATGTTTATGGGTTGTTCTTAAGTCATGACTGGTCTCAAGCTTTAAAAGGATATTTTTCAACTAATTGGCCACTCTTATGGTTACCTAAAAATGGGTGACCAAATCAGATTAGGATTGACAGAGAGAGATACATGAAACACACAGTGACTGAGATAAACTCTCCCAACGAACCAGTCTTGTTTAGTGATTCCATTTTAGGGAACTATGGATACGATTCCGATTTGGGGAGTTTCCCTGCACTTAAATCAGCATTTACTGATTCTGTAAATAAATCAGAAATTTTACATTGTGATTTTCAGGAAGCTACTCCCAGTTTGATTAACACTGTGAATAATGTAAATAATGTAATTAGTTTCGTTGATAAGCCTTGGCATCTGTACTTTGATGGTTCTCAATCCAAGAAAGGTGCAGGAGTAGGTTGCATGCTCCTAGATCCGGTAGGAAACAAACTTATGCTATCTTGTAGGCTGGAATTTCTCTACACAAATAACACAACCGAATATGAGGCCCTCATCCAGAGACTCAAGAAGGTGTTGGAATTAAATGTTAAGATTCTAATTGCATTCGGCGATTTTGAAATTATTGTTCGACAAGTCCGCAATTCCATTCATTGCTTATCTAATCATTTGCAAAGTTATCAAAAAGAGGTATGGAATCTATTTTCAGCATTTGATGCCTTTAATATCTAGTCTATTCCTCGTTTTCAGAATCAGGAAGCTAACCTTTTGGAAAATGTAGCCCTGCGGCTCATTCCCTCAGAAAATTTTTCTCCCAAAGTTTTTTCTATTGAATTATTATTTAGACCGTCGAGCCCCGATAACATAACTAAATGACGTGTCTTTAATGATGATTCATAGATAATTTCCTTCTTAATAGGAGAAGACGCTTTTAAAGAATCAGCAATTGACGAGATCACAGATGATGAAGATCTACACAATTTCTCAATAATCCATCCACCTCATCCTGTTGACCAATTGTTTGAGCTGGTAAATTCGATCCCTACGTCAGTTCTTAGGATCGAAAAATTTTATGACCTACATGATAAGTTTAAAGGAGTGCCAAATTGCAAGACAAATAGTTCCAACATACGTTATGAAGTCATAAGTTTAGGCATGGAAGCAAATCCTCAAAATATCAATTTAGGATCAGACTGTACCCAGAATGAAAAATCAGCCTTTCTGAAACTGTTTACTGAATTCAAGGATGTATTTGCATGGTCATACGATGATCTGAAGAATTTTGATACTCGGATCATACAACACATAATCCCTATGAAATCCCAGTCAAAACCTATCCAACAGAAACTAATAAAAATGCACCCTGCCTTAGAACCGGCAGTAAAGAAAGAATTGAATAAATTGCTTACCACCCACATTATATTTCCAACACGCCACATGCAGTGGGTGGAAAAACTTGCTCCTGTTAGGAATAAAATGGAGATATTAGGTTATGTGTATATTTTCGAAACTTAAACCGATCATTAGAAAAGGACAACTATCCTGTTCTTCCCATGGAACAAATCCTCCAGAAGGTGTCAGGAGCTCAGATGTTGTCTTTATTAGACTGTTTTTCTGGGTACAACCAGGTTCTAGTTTCTCCTGCAGACCAACTGAAAACTACTTTTAGGGCCCCTTGGGTAACCTATGCCTACACAAAGATGCCCTTCGGATTGATAAACAATGGAGCTACATTCCAAAGGGAAATGGACGTTGCTTTCAGAGGTCTGATAATTCACTCTGTCATTGTCTATTTAGATGATTTCACTGTGTTTTCCAAAAATAGATCTAATCACATTTCACACTTACGTAAAGTGCTTGAACATTGTATGAAGTTCGGTATCTCCCTTAACCCTAAAAAGGCAATATTTGTAGTAATTAAGGGAATTTTGCTAGGATTTGTAGTGTCAAAGGAAGGGATCATGATTGATACAGAAAGAACCGAAGCTATCTCTAGGATTCCTTTTCCTTCTACTAAGAAATCCATGCAATCCTTCATGGGGAAGATAAATTTTGTGAGAAGATTTGTTCCCAGTTTTTCTAAAATCGTGCACCCACTGCAGAATATGATTAAGAAAGATAGTAGTTTTTTGTGGGGGAATAGAGAGAAAGAGTCGTTTATTATAATTAGAGAAGCCATAGCTGAGGCACCCACACTCATGAGCCCTGACTTTAGGAAATACTTTATGCTTTATACTTTCGCATCCAACATATCTTATGCAGCTGTTCTTACTCAAAAGAACCAGCAGGGGGATGAAGTACCTATCTCCTTCATGAGATCGAATTTAAAAGGAGCTGAGTTGAACTACCATGAAGTGGATAAACAACTTTTGCTGTGTTCAAAGAAATAAAACATTTTCGTCCTTATCTCCTTAAATCGAAAACCAAGGTAATTGTTCCATTCTCTGCTGTGAGAAATTTGCTAGTACAGAAAGACCTTGGAGAAAAAAGGGCACATTGGATGGATTCTCTGCAGGAGTATGACCTAGATATTAAACCCTCTCAAGTTGTACGTGGTTTGGGGTTGTGGAAATTGGCATCTGAGTTAGAACATCTACCTACTGACCAGAATGGCATACCTTTAGATGATACCTTGCTGCAAAAGGAAGTCTGTTTTATCCCAGATCCAGCTAGTTCATGGTATACTGATATTCGAACCTATCTTGAAACTAGTAGTGCTCCAGACAATTTAGAGCCAAAGAAGAAAATATCTGTAAGATTAAAATCAGCACCCTACCAGCTGATAAATAATGTACTTTTCAGGAAAAATGCAGATGGAGTTTTTCTTCACTATCTAGAAAAGGAGGAATCTAATTCAGTTTTAACACAACTACATGATGGGCCTGCTGGTGGTCACTTTGGTGGATATAATACTTCTCATAAAGTTTTCAGAGCAGGTTATTTTTTGCCAACTCTATTTAAAGATTCCCATTCTTTCGTTAGAAGGTGCCAAGATTATCAGACTACGGCTGGCAGAGTTAAAAAACTAGCATTTCCTTTGCGGCCTGTGGTGGTGGATAGGCCTTTCTAACAGTGGGGAATTGAAATCGTAGGACCAATAAATCCCTCCTCCTCTCTTCAACATAAGTACATCATAACTGCCACTGATTACTTTACTCGATGGTCTTAAGCAGAACCATTGTGGGTGGTTAATACAAATTAGGTATTGCATTTTCTTGAAACTAACATAATTACCAAATTTGGGGTGCCCGAATCTCTTGTGTTTGATAACGCATCTTATTTTTCTTCTGGAGAATTAACTGAAGTTGCATTAGAAAAGGGAATCAGAATCAGATATTTGGAAAACTATTATCCACAAGGCAATGGACTTGCTGAATCAACGAATAATAACTTGCTAAAAATTCTAAAGAGATCCATAGCTAAACATCATAGGAACTGGCATATTGTTCTATATCAAGCTCTCTGGGTTGATAGTGTTACCCAAAAATCATCTGTTGGTAACTCTCCTTTATTTTTGGTATATGGAATGGAGGCTATTCTTCCTCCAAATCCGTTTCTTCCTTTGTACAGCTTGCACGAGCTGTACAAGAGACAAAGTGTTTAGCCATTGAAGAAAGAATCAATATGCTATTGAAATTGGAAGAAGAGAGAGAGAATGCTAAGAAACATTTCGCGAAGCATCAACAAATTGTTAAATCATGGTTCAATCATAGCTCATCCTCAAATAGATAATTATAGGTAGATGATTTAATTTTGAAATGGGGCAGTGTACATGAAGGTAAAGGGGAACATACGAAATTCCAATGTCTCTAGTTAGGTCCATATGCAATAGCAGAAAAACTTGGTCCTAACACTTTCCATTTGCAGACTTTGCAAGGAGAGCTTGATACCCTCCCGGTAAATGGGCATATCCTTAAGAGGTACTTTCAGTAATCCCACACCATTAAGTCATTTGCATTGTATATTTTCGTTGTGTATATTTCTATACATACTTATTGTTCCTTTCTGATTTTTAGATCTGCTAGAGTCTTTTGATCTTACACTTATAGATTATTTTTTCCCTCCGTCATCATGTTTACTCACCTAAAATTTTAGATGATGGATTGTAAAAATAAGTTATTTCATCCAAATCATTCATTGTACATAAGACTGCATGCTTGCCTCTGTAAATATTTTCTTTATCAGACACATTTCCCATATTTTCTCATAGAATTCAGCATGAATCATTTTGCATGGTCTTAAGGAAGAACCTGATGGTGAAATATGTCAAACTGGAATGACTGAAATACATATTAGATCATAATCACTGATGGTGGCTGGAAGTATCCGATGTCTCACAAGTGATCTGTTTTCAAACCTGTATTAGTTTTAACCTATACAGTTTTTCTCTTAGCAATCCTTAATTGTTGTCTCCGGATGCCTTCCTATAAACCGATACATCAGGGAATTTATTTACTGATTCCAATGGACATCTACTAGACTTGAAGATTATTTAAAGATATCAAGTCATCTTTAATCTTTCTTAAGAATTCTATGGTTTTCTCCCTCATTTTCATGAATACATCTGGTCACTTAGCCAGGGCAGTACTCCTGAACTAAAGGTAAATATGAAAGAGGTTAATAAGGAAACAGGAGGTCTCATCACGAGCCGGTCTGTTTATGATCATAGGTTCTATTGGAATGGTGTTGTCAAAATTTGGTTACCAAGCTAATGACAGCGACTCTCAGTTGAATAAACTGAGAGATAGGAAGTCTCATCACGAGCTGGCCTGATCAGTTTCTAGTAGGATTGGTGAATAAGGCTATCATTATTTGGTCACCAAGCTAAGATAGTATTCCTGATTAATTATTTTCATATTTATCCCTATGTATAATATTTGTATATATATATAAAACATGTATAAAAAAATTGATGATTAAAAATGAGTACTGTCTGCTATTTTGCTTGAATGAGAGATCAACTGATGTTCTGGAGAATCTACATCTATACTGTTATTAGCTAACCTATCTTTGGTCTTATAGATTTACATTGGAATTAATTTATTTTTACTCTACACCTACCTAAGGTTGAATTGGACCAGGAATACCCAAATAATAGCTATAGGATTGTTTTGGGAAATCTGTTGAGGTCTAGTTATATGTTTAGATTGGTTTGGATCTGGAATCACTTAAGCAGATGTTTGATACTTTAAAAGGCATCGTCTTTGATTATCTGAAGTGTGGATGTTGTTTTCACAGAGATAACTGGTTCGGTCCAATCATGTTTCCAATTGTTGGCAAGCAACACCCTCTGGAGCAATTTGAACACAAAAATTTCAAATTTGTCATCTCACCAATCTTTTGAATGACATTTGATATCACAACCTTAATCAACACTAGGAGTGCCATCACAATCTTTGATTCTGAACGTAATCCCAATAAAAGTTGATTGATTTATTGATTTAGGGGGATTAACATCAGTTTATTTCTAGTTTGAATTTCTTGGCCTTAGTTTCTCATTTCTTTTTAATCATTTGAAAAGGTTATAATCCCGAAAGTTAGTAACTCCTAATTTTACAACATTTATCATTCATGCATATTCGAGGTCAAATGAATTCATTACATCAATGGTCTTTGACTGTTAACCTAAGCAAGCTGATACATGATATGATATTTGTTTTTCCCAATTTATATATGAGGTCTAATGAGATTTTTCACTTCTAAAATATCTATTTCATCATGTTAATCATAAGGATAAAAGTGTATTTAATATAAATTTCGCAAGTTTCACATTATTATACACTTATCCTTATTATGAATTCTGTATTTTTAGATGAGATCACATTGATGGGATTATGACCCTTTTCAACACCTTGAAGTATAGTCAGTATTAAAGTCCATCCTAAGTGGCTAAGATGATTTTCGAAGGTTTGATATGGGTTTGGTTACATTACTAATTGTTTCTTTTCATTATAATATCGACCATAATTCTAATTACATCAATTGTGTTTTTTATTTATTAATTGTTGTATTGTTAATATTTGATGATGAAAGATTAGGTGATTGTAACCATTAAACTATGCTTTGAACCTATGAGTTTTATTAGGACATCACATCAGTATGAAAAATGTTAATAAGGATTGATGCTATTATTGAAATTGAAGGTTTGATATCCGCGTAACCTAAATGTTTTCCATATGTTGATTTGCCATCATGCAAATATCACGCATAAGCCGTCGCTTGCTCGATTTTTCTGCAGACCATTATGGCATGGTAAGTGTTCTCCAAGTCCCATTAACTTGTCAACTCAAAGGTATGATGACTCTGCAGGAAAGTTCACAGTTCTTTGGTGAAATAGTGCAGTTTGGAGTGTTAATTGATATGTGCAAATTATAGATAAATCAACTGTGTTGTTTAGTTCAGCTTTTGAAAATCCTAAAAGTCTGCATAATTGCTATCATGGCCCCTATTTCGAGATTTGAACTCATAGGCGATGAATATTTGGACACTTCCCCTGAATGCCGCAAGGTGGTGGTTAAGATTGGATGGCTAGGGTTTTTGCAGAAATTATCTGGGTTCAACTTGGCAATTCCAGGGCATTTGCAACATCATTTGATGGTATCAAAGCACAGATTGGGGATGTCAAGTTGAGGTTGATAGAATATTTTGTTTCTCGAGCCATAGGTTTACCATGGGTAGGTGAACGTTGGTATAAGGGCAAGCATGTAAAAAATGATGAATGGAAGGAGTTCTTGACCCCAACTAACTAGCAAATGAAGTATAAGTCTGGTTTTCCTTATCGAATGCTCAAGAAGAAATGGCGTTCTCTGCTCGAACTTATTATCAGGTATGTCACCAGTGAAGGTCGACTTTCCCAAACCCAATTTTATCATCTTCAGATTTTAATGGTTTTAAAGGGGAGTACTGTGAACATGACGTATTATTTCTTGAATAGTTTGCATAAAATGGCTTGTACCTATCAGATTAATGTGGGGGATAGGATAAGAGTCTATTTCATCATGGACTGATTAAAATACTAGTTTCCTGCCATCTAAGAGAATTAGGGGATACTTGGGAGTCATTTCTCTATGTAATGGGTTTGGGGAAAATGAAGAGTGTCCCTGATGGAGGCCCAAAACCAGGTGAAGACATATCAAGACTGAAGAAGATGATCCTGAGTTGGAAGAATGTGGTTCTCAAGATAATCTTGACAATGAAGTGTCTAAACCCAGTCGAACCCTAAGTAGTAGTGACTTTAAGGTCAAGTCTGAATCGAAACCTGAGATCCATGTTGATGATTCTTGGCCTCTAATGAGAAAACAAATGATGACAACACCCTATCCAAATGAGGATCTTCTTCATTCACAGACCAATATTAGTCAAAAACCGGCTGAAGACCAAATTAGTAGAGTACTGAGTAATCAGGCTATTCGTTGAACTACTCGTAGTATGACAGCTGTGTTTTTCTCCAGAAGAGACTTGAGTGTAGGGGGTGCCCCTGTTATTGAAGTAAGTGATTCTTTAGATCCTCGTCCCAATCTAGTTCCAATTGGTCCAACCATCATGGACCTGAAATATGTATCTGTCTCTGAGACTAATTTTGTCGGTGTTCAACAAGTAAATGATGGGTGTGATGTGGATCAAGAAATTGATCAGAAGCCGTGCATAGAAGAGGAAGACAAAAGAGGGTGGAATGTAGGATCGAAGGAACAAATCAATCGAATCCCTTATTCTCAAGCCATCTTATCTCTAGAAACTGACTTAAAAGAGGCTCAGGTTATCAAGGTGTTTGCTATGGATGAAATTGCAAGCCTAAAAACCGATTTGACTTCTTGGATTGAAAAATGGAATATTTTGAGGGAGAAGAAGCTTAAATATAAATCTCAACTTAAAATCCCTCTATTAAGAAATCCAAGATTGATCAAACAGAATAAGATTGCTAATACTAGAACTGTTATATTTAAAGCCAAGTTAGATGAAGCAAGAAGAAATGTGCCAATTCAATTTTTTGTCGAATTAGCCCTTAAAATCTAACATTTTTGTTTTCTGTAATGAAGTTCAATTTTGTCTTATGGTTTAAATATTCGTTAGGAATACAGACGATTTGAAATCAGCCGTTATAGGTCAATAATATCTCGAATTTTTCAGTTTTGGTTCTTGGTGCAAATTTTTTTCTTTTTTAATAAGGATATCTACATAATTTAAATTCTGCAAGCATCCTATTTATTTTTATGTGATTGTTAATTGCACTTTCCTAATAGATTATGTTTAAAATTGCCAGGTATTAAGGAGTAAAGGAAATGAAGCTTGATGTTGTGCTGCATTTTTGGTTTTGATTGTCTATAGTTTACTCATTGGAGGCTCCTTTGAAACTACAATTGATTGCTATTTTTCTAGTTCTACGCTCCTATTTCTTAGCATCATCAGTTGATGGATTCCCGAATATAGTGATAACATCTTTTGGGGAATAATGATACTGGATTTTATCTAGTAAGTTAGCTATTTTCTTGCATGTTATTCCTTCCTAGTGGTTACTCAATGACATACCTAGGATCCTAGCCTTTCCTTTGCTCTATATTCAGATAAAATCCATGTATTACCATAGAAATAGGGTGGTTAGTTTATTAGTTGTTGTTTCAGTTCCCTTCATAAACAAGTTTCAAACATGAATAAGGGGTTCAATTTCTGAGACATTTGGAGAATTGATATTTTACAGTTTCATACTTCATTCTATTGTGTTGGTGTTTTCTAGAACTTTTTCTGAAGATCACTGAATGTTACAGGATAGTAAAGACCCTAGCTAAGTCTATAAATTGTTTTATGCTGTGTTAATGATTGTTCTCCTTTGTTAATTTCACTTTCATATATATATATATATATATATCGTCATATTATATGTGAAATATTCTTTTATGGATCTCAAATGATTACATTGTCTTGAAATGTAAATGATTTATTATTATGTTGAAATGAGTGAGCTTCTTCACATTTTCAATTGATTATGAATCTATGTTAGATAAATTATTAACTTGCAAGCCGACATTGTTCTGTCTACAAGTTAGTAAATGACCGTATTTGTTATCTTTCAAGACTATGTATATGTTTGATTCATTTGATAACAGGTTTTAATTTCTGTTTGAATTATTTTGTAATGAAATATCATCTAGTTGTGAGGTAATTCAGATCTAATTCTATTTATTGTAGACTTTTCTAATAGTTTAGAATTATGGATCCTCTTATGCTTTAAGACCTTTTTTTCAAATCAATAATTCATGCTCTCGGCTGAGATAGGTAGTCTGCATTTAGGTCATTATAGAATAGAATTAGGAGCTACTATTTTCTGCACTTAGCTTAAGATAATCTTTAGCATTAGTTAGTCATTAAGTTAAATCTATCTGATTTGTTAGAAGATTGGGTTAAGCAAATCTTTCCACATACACCTAGAGAGACTCTCTCTTTTGAGAGCATATTATATAGGCAGCAGGGCCTTGATCCTGTGAAAGATAGTTACTTTAAACACATACAAGATTGCATTAAGTCGAGTGTGTGGGCTGTCTTTCCGTTGTTGGCCTAGGTCAGTTTTCTCAGCCAACATGCCTTTAAATGGAGTCAAAAATAATTAAGAGTGCTTGCAAGTGCTGGAGTGAATGTTGTGCACTTGTATCTTAGTATGTTTTAAATTAATGTGAAAATATGAGTGAATTAAAATTAGGCGGGAGGACTCCAGATATACCCGTGGGGTACTTGGAGTATGTACAAAAAGTAACAATTGTTAAGTCTACCCGCAAGGAATGTGTGGGATGAATGGAGTCTCTGAGACCATGTTCATAATACACCCACTAGGATGTAACAAATATTGGTGCCTTGAGGTCACTGTCTAGTAGTTCCCACTTCCTTTGGGTATTTTACCACCATTTATGGTTTAATCGAGGCGTTGGATTTTTGTTTTAGGTGGTTAATTGGGAAAGTGAATCCTAGTTATTCTAGTCACTTTTGTTTCTTTTGATGCATCTTGACTGATCAGACGAACCGCAACCAAGTACAGAGCATACATGCTGGAGTCTTGTCAATTTTAGTAAATTTTAAGAACGTGTTCTTATTAAAAAAACACCCTCTAGGAATCCTTTCGGTCCAAGTGGACCTCAATCGAGAAATCAAGGAGGGGTTAATTTTACTACTTTCTTATGAAAAGTAACGATGAAAATAGAATAAAAAACACACACCACAGGTTTTCTAATTAATCCTACCACCATCCTCTTTCACCTTTCAGTTCAATCAAGGATTCGGGGGGTAAGTATTAGTATTAATTTGATTTCAAAATATGGAATAATGAAAAATATGATCAAATTATACAATCTTGCATGACAAGACTAAGCTAGAGAAAAAATGGGAAAAAATGCAAAAAAGTGAAACGGACACGGATCCCCCCTGGGGGGATGGGGAGTGGGATCGAAAGAGCCTACTCAAAGTGATTATTTTTTATTATTAAGTCTTAAAATATTATCAAACTAATTTTCACTTTTTTCCTTGTTATCTGCGATCCAAAGGCTCATAACAAGCTTACAACAAGCCTAAAAAGGAAGCACAACAGTGGGGGAAGCCTCCGAGAAGCTCCGGTTCTCCCAAGAGTTGGAAAACAGGCAGAGTATCCTTCTATTTTTTGTTAAACATGCTAAAAAAAAGGAATCCATTAGAATCAAATGTGCCCAAAAACACTTTAAAATTGCTTTGGGTCACCACACTAATTACCGAAAAAAGACTAAGTTAAAAAGTGTTAAAAATGAACAATTTAGTTTTGCAAAATGTAACCAAGGAAAGAAAGATTTACTTGGGGTCTTGGCTTGATTTTTGGGCAGCCAATATGATGTGCACTTTCTTTCATAATTTAACACTTTAAATAATGAAAAAATAAATTACCTTATGAGCAAGCTTTAGATCTATGATTTAGCTACTTGCAAAAAGGGAAATTTATTCACCTAGATCTATCTTTAAAATATGATATTCTTTATGAAATTTCATATCTAAGAAAAACTACTATTAGAAACTAGATCTAACAATGTATAAGCAATTTTTAGAAGTAGATATAATCATAAGAGGATGAACAAGTAACCGGAAGATTGATTTTAATAGAATGGAGGAAGAGAAGGGGAAAGGCCTGTTGTTGGATAGATCTGCAATGGAAACTTGTTAGTGGAATATAGAGCGGAAATGACTTCACAAAAATGTTGAAATTACAGTGGATTCAAACTAGATCCACAACTCGTCCAATCCTTGACACCTGAAAGATAAACACACAATCCTATACAAAACCTTATGAGATCTAGATATATATATATATATATATATATGAAAAAGAGACAAGGATTACATGCAAATAAACTTATTAAACATGTATAAGCTAGATATTCAATCATATATGCTATGAGATACAGAAAAACAAGTAATATTAATTACCCAACTACACTCTTATTGATTCAGCTGAATCATTCAAGGCAGACAAGGTTCAGATGCATAAATTGAGAGAAACACCGGCAACATCAATAGCCGCAAGACAATGCTTATTCCACACACATGAGAGAATTACACAATTTAGCCTCCAAAGCTTCTTTATTCCAACAATGAAAAGATTACAACAGTATTACAATAGCAAGCCTGTTCTCCCCAACTCCAACTCTTTGAGAAGGTAATGGCAACTTCAATTTATAGCCAGACTAGCTAAGAGGGGTGCATGCCTGACTGAAGGAGAGACTGCAGCTGATGGAGAGTTAAGCTGAGCCTGATCTGATGATGAAATAAGTATAACCAGATTGGAACTACAAATTGGAGTGACACCTCACTCAATGAACTGACCCACCCATCAAATAACTGCCACGTCGATCCACACGTGTGGAGGAGAGAGAAAGGAGGGTGCAACCCTCAAATCTGCATGAGCCAGCTAAGCTCCTCTTCAGCCCTGATAAATGCCTTTAGTCAAGGAATGAAAACTCCCAGTCAATATGAAATCTATGAGACTGATTTCAATCAAATCGGAGCAAAATCCACTGATTTAGGATCTTGGATTTGCTCCATTATTTAATTAATTTTTAATTAAATTAATTAATATTTGATTTTTTTGGATTTTCTTACCTGAGTGAAGGAAAAATCACTCAAAACTTAGAAAAAGTGTGTTTATTGGTTTATCGAGTGCTATGAGTTAGAAAATGAGCACCCCCATGACAGAAACTAACTTTTAACCCCACGTTTATTACAATACCATTTTTTCCATTTAGACTATTAAAAAATAGCCTAGGTTTTGTGGAAAAATTAAAATTAAAAATAAAAATAAAAATAAAAACCTAGGAGGACTTAGCACATGTTAATATGACTTGACCATAATGCCTAGCATATTTATACATTGACACATAGACTCTAATAACCTCAATGGGCCTAAACGTCAAGCCGACCACCCCAAATTTGGAGGTATTGAGTGAAAAACTCAGAAATTATTAGTCATTTATTCAACAACCAATAATAACCAAGGAAAAAAAACACTCTGGGATAATCAAATTGATAAATGAGTCCAAGAGACCGAGTCTTTTACAGACACTATCATGATAGAAAATTTTATTACAACTCAGGGTATGAACATGTGGTAGATAAAAAAACACTTCCCAGAAGCAAGTCTGAAGGTCTTCTGAAGTCTGAACAAATCATCTTTGTCCAGTTCACCAAGATTACTTGATAACACCAATGAAGTACAACTTAGGTGGTAACTTCTGGATCCAACTGTGGGACATGTGCTCGATCTGGTCATAGGGAAAGGAGAGGATACAAGAACACCAGAATCTCTAGTTTATATACCCTATAAAAACATCTCAACTTGACAAGAAAACCTCAATAGCACAAGCTTTATATAAAATCCAAATGAACCATTAAGCTGATTTATTTAAAAAAAATAAATGTAGCTAATTAATGAAAGAAAAGTTTTATTATAGCCAAGTACAAAACAGAAATGTAGAAACTAAATGCTCTCTTTTAAGGAGCTTATTTTTCTACTCTAAGCATGATATAAAAATGTTAGGTGTAATAAAAAATCCAATGTAACCACCTAAGCATTTTATTAACATAATTTTTTTCAGAAAATGAAAACCTGCGTGATGATCCAGCAGAGGCGGGCTCGATGGGAAATCATAGGCATGAATGATGTCATTAAAATTCTTCCCAAACTGGTATGTGCTCGTGCAGGCTGCTTCTGTCCATGACTGGATAGGACTGATATACCAATCGACATGATGAGGCAGACTGACTACATCATCATACTGATCATCAAGGATTACTGAATGATAACTCATTGTATAAGCCCCAAGCTGCTCCAAATCATAAGGAACCTCCATTTGTGAAGAAGATGGTTGAGACTGATATTCCATTGACTGCATCACATCTGCATTTTCACAACACTGCTTCTCAATGTTTTCATTATTGTAACCTTTGTGTGGCTCTACATGATATGACTCTGAATGATCATGTGAAAATTCTGAATGCTCCTCTTCCATACTAATATTTTCCCAGGTATCCATGCTCCCCTCTATGGACGTATCATAGATTGGACTTCCACAAATTTTTTAATAGACAATCCCCTTGATAGAAATATCATGGATGGGATTCCCAACAATATTTTCACAAGTTGGATTATCTATGAAATTCCAATAGTCATCACTCCCATCTGTGTTGGATATGAGAGAGTCTTCCTTGCTGGTATCGCATCCTAATATATAACTACCCTCCTCTTGTTCATAATAATCATCCTTCAAAGTTTTGGTTTCAAATATATTAGGAGAAGTTAAAATTTCCAAAACTTCATCCCTACACTAGTGGAAAATGAGAGATTAGTGACTAGGAGACCAAAAAATTTGGTCACCACAGGTTTTTTCAAGGGATAAATGACCAAAATTGATAAATTTAAGTGAGCTAACTAAAAAAGACCAAGATAAATGACCACTTTTGGTCACAGGATAAAAACCAACTGAAAACGACCAAGATAAATGACCAAATTTGGTCACGGGATATCTAGACTAAAAATCACCACATAACAATTGGTCATTTATCTTAGGATTACTTTACATGTAATAAAAAAAAATAAAAAAATTTGCATAACTTCTTGAACAACAAATTCTATGAATAATTTACTTACCTAATTAGAAATTCAACCTCAAATTGATCATTATATTCCAAAAGAATAAATTAATCCCATTCTAGTGATATCCTTCCAAACTAAAAATTAAACCCCTACCTCCATTAAGTTGCTATAAATTATAAATATAAATTCTTTTTTAATATCTTTCTTTAATTGTATTGCAAATATTCTGATTTTGTTTGTATTGGATTTTAATAACCCTAAAAACTTGCTACAATATTTAACCACTAATTATATTTTTATTATTTTATATTTATTTTAAATTTTAATTTTTAAATCTTCATCCAAATGTTATATCCATATAATAAAAACAATAAAGTCAATGTAATTTGTCTCTCTCGTGTGTATATATATGTATTAACAAGATATAGCTATACTATAAGAAAATCAATTTAGAGAAACAAACGTGTATATATATGTATTAACAAAATATAGCTATATTATAAGAAAATCAATTTTGAGAAAAAAAATTTAACTATTGATGAAATTTTTTCCAATCACCAAATACGATCGTTCTCATAAATTCATTTTACATACTAGGTTACATTATAGAAATGGAGTGTTGGTTGTGGAGCCTAATCTTCCAGATCTAGAGATATTATTCAGTTGTGTTTGTACCCCAGGTGTACTGTACACTCATTCCCCCTGCCTTGGGGTTCGGGGTAGCACCCTGAGAAAGGGGGTTCAGGGGCAGCGCCCCCAACAAACGAGGGTTCGCCAACACACCTTTTGGGATGTGTGTTGGCCAACAGTTTTGCGGACCCATGGTATTGGGTTAACCATAGTATTTTCCCATGGTATTTCCCCTATAAAAGAAAGAATTATAACACGACTGTGTATGGGATTATTTTGTATTGTAAACAATCTCTGCGATTGTGTGGGAGAGACTGTGAGAGAGTGAAGAGGAAGTGTAATGGTTTTTTTGTAGGTTGTATCCCCTCATATTTTTGGATTGTTGTTGGAGTAGGGCCCCGCAGCTACAGGAAAAGCTGCTATATCAGGACAAGGAAGTCAAAGGAACAGTACCTGAGCGGTCGATAAGAGAGAGCTCAACCACTGCACTTAAGGCAGCGGTGAAGACAGGAGGGCTCAGCTACCCTCATAAATAGAAAAGGAGCAATGGGTCGAGGTATTAAAGACAAAGTATAGAGGGGAGCAACCGAGGAAGCGGTGCCCATACCCACGATCAACACCGGGAAGCATGGAAGACTGCAGAAAGTTGTGGTGTGACAGAAAGCGGCAATTCAAGTACAGATAGGCCGACTGTCACAGTTAGGGTTTTTGGGTTACTGTTGGGAAAGGCCCATAGTGTTGTAACAGGGCGAGACCTTCGAGCCACCTATATAAGCATGTATTTTGTATTATGAAAGGTTATCTAGTCAGTTGGTCTGTTAGCTCATAACCACTCAGTAGCTAGCCAAACACTCAAATAGACAATTAGCTAGTTATTCAGTTAGTTGTTCTTTGAGTCGAGCTCTAGTTCTGTTATTCAGTTTGTAGTTATATTACTTTAACCAATAGCTGGCTCTTGGAGCATGCATGTAACAATCTGTAGGGATTGAGAGAGAGAGAGAGAGAGAGAGAGAGAGGAAGAGTATATTGTAAGAAGAGGCAATATAGAAGGAGAAGAGATCTAGGAGAGAAGGGCTCCCGGATGTGTGCGGAGTTTCCCAGAATATCTCAAGCTGCATAAGAGGTTGCAGCGGAACTGTGTTTACTCTCTCAAGATATAATATAAAAACCAGTTCCTGTGGATGTAGCTTCCTTCCTAGAAGTGAACCACATAAAATTAGTGTGTTGCACGACTGTTTCATGTGATTGTGCTTTACTTAGTTGCTATCTGTTATTCATTACATGAACTATGCTATCAGTTGATGAATGAATGTATGTTATCCTTTAGTTTACAGTAACATGGAAGGTTAATCGTGAGTTGGATATATTAAGTATTCTGTGTATGAGTTTATCAATGCTTGATTCACGGCAGTAACAGTTACAGTGTTAAGTGATTCCTACATATTTAGTCCAGCAAGATTGAGTATAGTTGATGTTAAGTGTGTTGAACTGTAGAAGCTCAAGTAAGGATTTTTGACACCCTGTCGAAGGCTAACTGAGTTATTGTACCCAGATAGAAGACCTTTGGACCTTGAGGGTCACATTGAGTCTTACTGTAGAAGATATCGCAGCATAGACAGGCGATATCGCACTGTCGGAGGAGCTGCGGTTTGGGATATCGCAGGTGAAGGGTTGAGTAGAAGAGGAAGTTTTGCACCGTTCTAGAGGCTGCGATGCAATAAGAGTCCGCTCCCTATCAGCTCCAGCTAGAAGGAGAGATCGCCCTTGCAGAGAAATCCCACTGGTTAACCAAAGTCAAGAGAAATCTAGGATGCTACAGAAACCGGTTGAAGACACCTGAGTCTCCAGCCACCCTGTCTAATATCACTTCGGGTGAGACTTCAGGCCGTTCTGCGGTCTGTTTCCGAAAGGGCCAGTGAGCTAGGGGTATTGTTGGTACATTAAAGTAAACTCGGGTCTACCCCAGTTTGACCAACAAATGGTTCCATTGCCGGTACATAAGAAGAAGAAAAGTGAGAAAAAAGAGATCTAAGAGAAGGGCACCCAGCTATGTGCGTGGAGTTTCCCAGAATATCTCACGGAAAGAAAAAAGGACCAAGAAACAGGCATCCAGGACTCAGAAAAACAAAAGGAAATGGGAAAGGAACGAAGCAGAGATGTTGAAAATGAGAGAGACACAGAAAATGTCGAAGAAGGTAGTTACATTAAAGCTGGAAAAGGACATGTCTCCTCATGAAATTTTTACCACTTTCCCTATATTCAGAATGATGATGGCTTGGATGAGTCTGTTTGGACAAGTGCTCCAGTCGAATTTGAGGTGAATGGTACAAACCTGACCAGGGTAGCAGGAGATGAGGTCGTTGAAACAAATTTAGCAGCTTATAAAGGGTCCGCCATTCATTTCTGGAACTTCACTTAAGGAAAGTGTTGACACTATTTTAGAGAAAACAACACAAGAGTGTGTCAGAGCTATGGATAAAGAATTTGCAGGACTTCGAGAGAGACTTACAAGGACTTCACAGGAAGCCAAGGAGAAGTTACAACATGAAAAACCAGTTGTTAGTGGCTCAGGGACGAGCCACAAGTAAGTGTTAGGGGATTGTTGGAGAAGGGTCCTGCAGCTATAGGAAAAGCTGCTATATCGGGACAAGGAAGTCAAAGGAATAGTACCTGAGCAGCCAAGAAGAGAGAGCTCAACCACTGCACTTAAGGCAATGACGAAGACAGGAGGGATTAGCTACCCTCATAAATAGACAAGGAGCAACGGGCCAAGGTATTGAAGACAAAGGACAGAGGGGAGAGACTAAGGAAGCGGTGCCCATACCCACGATAAGCGCTGGGAAGCATGGAAGACTGCAGAAAGTTGTGGTGTGATGGAAAGTGGCAATTCAAGTACAGATAGGCCGACTGCCACAGTTAGGGTTTTTGGGTTACTATTGGGAAAGGCCCATAGTGTTGTAATAGGGTGAGACCTTCGGGCCGCCTATATAAGCATGTATTTTGTATTATGAAAGGTTAGCTAGTCAGTTGGTCTGTTAGCTCATAGCCACTCAGTAGCTAGCCAAACACTCAGATAAACAATTAGCTAGTTAGTCAGTTAGCTGTTCTTTGAGTCGAGCTCTGGTTCTGTTATTCAGTCTGTAGTTATCTTACTGTAACCAGTAGCTGGCTCCTGGAGCATGCATGTAACAATCCATAGGGATTGAGAGAGAGAGAGAGAGAGAGAGAGAGAGAGGAAGAGTATATTGTAAGAAGAGGCAATATAGAAGGAGAAGAGATCTAGGAGAGAAGGGCTCCCGGATGTGTGCGGAGTTTCCCAGAATATCTCAAGCTGCATAAGAGGTTGCAGCAGAACTGTGTTTACTCTCTCAAGATATAATATAAAAACCAGTTCCTGTGGATGTAGCTTCCTTCCTAGAAGTGAACCACATAAAATTAGTGTGTTGCACGACTGTTTCATGTGATTGTGCTTTACTTAGTTGCTATCTGTTATTCATTACATGAACTATGCTATCAGTTGATGAATGAATGTATGTTATCCTTTAGTTTACATTAACATGGAAGGTTAATCGTGAGTTGGATATATTAAGTATTCTGCGTATGAGTTTATCAATGCTTGATTCACGACAGTAACAGTTACAGTGTTAAGTGATTCCTACATATTTAGTCCAGCAAGATTGAGTATAGTTGATGTTAAGTGTGTTGAACTGTAGAAGCTCAAGTAAGGATTTTTGACACCCTGTCGAAGGCTAACTGAGTTATTGTACCCAGATAGAAGACCTTTGGACCTTGAGGGTCACATTGAGTCTTACTGTAGAAGATATTGCAGCATAGAAAGACGATATCGCACTGTCAGAGGAGCTACGGTGTGGGATATTACAGGTGAAGGTTTGAGTAGAAGAGGAAGTTGCGCATCATTCTAGAGGTTGCGATGCAATAAGAGTCTACTCCCTGTCAGTGCCAGCTAGAAGGAGAGATCGCCCTTGCAGAGAAATCCCGTTGGTTAACCAGAGTCAAGAGAAACCTAGGATGCTACAGAACCCGATTGAAGACACATGAGTGTCTAGCCACCCCATCTAAGATCACTTCAGGTGAGACTTCAGGCCGATCTGTAGTCTGTTGCCGAAAGGGCCAGTGAGCTAGGGGTATTGTTGGTACATTAAAGTAAACCCGAGTCTACCCCAGTTTGACCAACAACTGTAATAAAAGGACTGGCAATTTCTTTGTGGACATAGCCCATCGTTTGGGTGAACCATGTTATATCTGTGTCTCTCTGTAATGTGTTTAATATGTTTTGCATCTTGTTTAATGATTTAACTGTATATTTGTTATTGCTCTGTGGTCCTGTTTTCTAACAATTGGCATCAGATCCAAAAGGTCTATATGGTTGGTAAACTCGCAGGAAAGAAAGGTTCCTAGTTCGAGTGGGAGAATTAGTAGAAGAAGGAAAGTTTAGGGTCGAGAAATTTAACGGACAAAACTATTAGTTATGGAAGATGCAAATGGAGGACTATCTTTACCAGAAGGATTTGTACCTATCGTTGGGCGAAAAAGAAAAACAACCGATGGCTATGAAGGATGAAGAATGGGAGGTTCTTGACAGAAAAGCATTGATAACAATACGGTTGTTCCTGTATTCATTAGTGGCATTCAATATTTCGAAAGAAAAAAGAACAAAGGGTGTGATGAGCACATTGAGTAAGCTTTACGAAAAACCCTCAGCTTCTAACAAGATATTTTTATGAACCATTTATTTAATATGAAGATGTCGGAAGGTGGATCTGTTGGTGACCATTTAAATGAGTTTAATACACTTACCAGTCAGTTAAGTTATGTAAAAGTGAACTTTGATGATGAGGTTAGGGCTCTTCTAATCTTGTGCTCATTTCCAAAAAGTTGGAATAGCTTGTTCACGGATGTAAGTAACTTTGTCCCTAGTTCAAAGACTCTTAAGTTTGATGATGTTGTTGGTGTTATTCTTAGCGAGGAAATACGAAGAAAAAGCATAGGTGAGACATCAGGTAATTCATTGACCATGGAGAGAAGAGGGAGACAAAATGAGAGAGGAAGGAGCCCAAGAAATCACAACAAGTCTAAAAAGGGAAGATCCAAGTCTAGATTTGAAAAAATAGAGTGCTGGAACTGTGGTAAGTAAGGACATCTGAAGAAATATTGCCGAGCACCAAAGAAGAAAGGTGAGAGGCAGCAAGAGACTACTTAGGAAGCAAATGTAGCAGGTGATGTGTTACAAGATGCTTTAATTCTTGCATTAGATAATACTAGCGATTACGTGGTAGTATATTCATGGGCTTCATGTCATGCTACACCCCATAGGAAATTCTTTCATGATTATGTTCAAGGTGATTTTGGATGTGTTTTATTGGGGGGTGATGAACCATGTAAAATTGTTGGAAAGGGTAAGTTATGGATTAAGTTAAATAATGGAAGTGAATGGATGCTAAAGGATGTAAGGCACATTCCTGCTATGAAAAGAAATATGATCTCAACAGGGCAGTTGGGAGATAGCGGTTGTTTGTCTATGTTTGGAGAAACATGGTGGAAGATCACTAAAGGATCACTGGTAATAGCAAAAGGAGATAGGGTAGGTACGTTTTATTTATTTCCTCATAATACGGATTATTCTATATCTGTAGGTTCTACAAAAATAGGTGCGGCATTGTGGCATCATATGCTTAGCCACATGAGTGAGAAGGGGATGCATATTCTCCACTCAAGGAAACTAGTTCTAGATCTGAAGCAGGTAAGTTTGGAATTCTGTGAGAAGTGTGTTTATGGAAAATAAAAGAGAGTTAGATTTCTCAGGGTTGGGAAACAAAAGAAGAGTGAAAAGTTAGAGCTTTTCCATACAAATGTATGGGGACCAGCTTAGGTACAATCTCTTGGTGGCTCTCGTTATTATGTTACTTTTATTGATGATGCAACTAGAAAAACTTGGGTTTATTGCATTAGACAAAAATATGATGTGTTTGATACTTTTAAGAAGTGGAAAGCTTTGGCTGGGAATGAGACAAGAAAAGGGTTGAAATGTCTCAGATCTGATCATGGAGGCGAGTACTGCAGAAAGGAATTTTATAGTTACTATTCACACAATGGGATTTGCAGAGAGAAGACAATCCCTAGAACCCCACAAGAAAATGGTGTGTCAAAAAGGATGAACAGAATGATCATGGAGCGTGCAAGGTGTATGAGATTGCATGTAGGGTTGCCCTTACAGTTTTGGGATGATGTTGTAAACGCTGCTGCTTATTTAATAAATAGAGGGACTTTAAGCACTTTGGATGGTGGCATTCCAGAGAAGGTATGGACAGGTAAATAGGTAAAATACTCATTTCTGAGAACTTTTGGTTGTGAAGTATTTGTCCATATTGATAAATATGATAGAACAAAGCTTGAGGCTAAATCCAAGAAATGTACCTTTATTGGATACGAGGTTGATGATTTTGGTTATCACTTATGGGATCTTAAAAATAGAAAAATCATTAGGAGTAGAGATGTAGTATTCAATGAAAAGGTCATGTACAAAGATCAATTGCAAGGAAAGAAAGAAGAAAAGGAAAACACAGAGTACACAGTGCTTGATGAAATCAAAGAAAATAAAGTTCCAAAGGCACCAGAAAATCAAGAGCAGTAGCAGGTACCTAAAACTCCTGCAAATGTAAGAAATTCTACCAGGTTAAGTAGACCCCCTGAACGATTATGTCCTTCATTGTATTATTTATTGATGACTGATTCTGGTGAACCAAAATCTTTTGAAGAAGCAATGCAGGTAGAAACTAGAAAGAAGTGGGAGCAAGGAATGGATGAGGAGATGGACTCATTGGTAAGAAACCATACTTGGGATCTAGTTAAGTTGCCTGCAGAAAAAAGGGCATTGCAGAATAAATGGGTTTATAGGGTGAAGGAAGAAGAGGGAGGCAAGAAGCGGTATAAGGCCAGACTTGTTGTAAAGGGGTTTTCACCAAAGAAAGGTATAGAATTTAATGAAATATTTTCTCCTGTTGTTAAAATGACTTCAATTAGAACTATTTTAAGTCTAGTGGCGGTAGAATATTTGCATCTTGAACAGTTAGATATAAAAACAACCTTTCTCCATGGGGATTTGGAGGAAGAGATTTATATGCGGAAACCATAGTTGTATGAGGTCAAAGGTAAGGATAATTTGGTTTGCAGGTTGAAGAAGAGCTTGTATGGCCTAAAGCAAGCTCCAAGGCAGTCCTATTTAAAATTTGATAAGTTTATGACAGAACAAGGTTATGATAATGTCATTCTCACCACTGTGTTTATTTTAAGAGGCTAGATAACGAAATATATATTATATTTTTATTGTATGTGGATGACATGCTTGTTGCAAGGTCTAACATGCATGATATAAATGTGCTCAAAATAAAACTACCTAATTCATTTGGGATGAAGGATTTGGGTGCTGCAAAGCAAATCCTTGGTATGAGAATAACAAGAGACATGAAAAATCACAAATTGATGTTGTCTCAAGGTGAGTACATAGAAAAGGTGTTGCAGAGGATTAGAATGCAGAATGCAAAACCAGTTAGTACACCTTTAGCTAGCCATTTCAAACTAAGTAAGGATATGTGTCTAGAGACACATGAAGAAATAGATTACATGTCCAGGATTCCCTATTCAGCAGCAGTTGGAAGCTTGATATATGCCATGGTGTGCACAAGACCAAATATTGCACATGCAGTGGGAGTTGTGAGTATGTATATGAATAATATATGTAAAGACCATTGGAAAGCAGTAAAGTGGATTCTCAGGTATTTGAAAGGGACCACTTCACATCCATTATGTTGGAGGTTCAGACACTGTTCTATAGGGATATGTTGATGCAGATATGGCTGGTGATAAAGACATTAGGAGGAGCACCACAGGGTATGTGTTTACTATGGGTGGAACAATAGTAAGTTGGATTTCAAACTGCAACAGGTTGTTGCACTTTCAACAATGGAAGCAGAGTATGTTGCTGCTATAGAGGCTAGTAAGGAGATGATTTGGTTGCAGAGGTTCATGGAATAATTGGGTAAGAAGCAGGAGAATAGTAGGCTATACAGCGACAGCTAGAGTTCCATTCATCTTGCAAAGAAATCAACCTTTCATTCAAGGACTAAACATATACAACTCAAGTACCACTTCATAAGATCTATTCTAGATGGAGAACTGTTAAAACTGAAAAAGATACATATTAGCCAGAATCCTGCAGACATGTTGACAAAGGGAGTAACTGGAGAAAAACTGAGTTCCTTCTTGGGTTTTTTTGGCCTTCAAGCATGAAGGTGAAAATAATAAATTTACCAAGTCCAAGATCTATATCATAGTCTAGCAAGTGCAGTAGTGGTGGAGTTGTTGTGATCAGTCTCCAAGTGGGAGATTGTTGGTTGTGGAGCCTAATCTTCGAGATCCAGAGATATTATTTAGTTGTGTTTGTACCCCAGGTGTACTGTACACTCATTCCCCCTGCCTTGGGGTTTAAGGGTGGAGCCCTTGAGAAAATTTTTGGGATGTGTGTTGGCCAACAATTTTATGGACCCATGGTATTGGGTTAACCGTAGTATTTTCCCATGGTATTTCCCCTATAAAAGAAATCATTGTAACATGACTGTGTATGGGATTATTTTGTATTGTAAACAATCTTTGTGATTGTGTGGGAGAGACTATGAGAGCATGAAGAGGAAGCACAATAGTTTTGTTGTAGGCTATATCCCTTCATCTTTCTGGACTATAAGAAAGGGACTGGCAATTTCTTTGTGGATGTAGCCCATCGTTTGGGTGAACCACGTTATATATGTGTCTCTCTGTAATGTGTTTAATGTGTTTTGCATCTTGCTTAATGATTTAAGTGTATATGTGTTATTGCTCTGCGGTCCTTTTTTCTAACATAGAGAGGATTTACGGACATGTGGAAGGGTTTTATAGGGTTTTAAGGATTGTTGGATCTCTTACGGTTATCATTTTTGTACATAGTTAGTTCCACACAATTTTCACACAATTTTCATTTTGAACAAAATATGCCAGAAAAAGATGCATTTGGTAGAGGTTTGAAAGCTACAAGAATCTTCTTCCTTTTTAGTATTGAATATACCCACATTTGGTGTCAATGGATTCAAACCTGTAATCGCTCGTCTGTTGCAAAGCATAAGAAATAGAGTAAGGAATCTCTGTGGAAGTGTAGAATGGGAAAACATATTTAAATTTTCCACTAGCAATATTGGGAAGTTCCAGATTCAGCCAATAAGCATTAATAGATAACAAGAAAAGGGGAATCCATCAAAGGGGATGTAAATCTAGGGAAGAATTCTGGAGAGTCAAGCCTCAATTGAGAAACAACCATAGAAAGGAAGGTTCCCTTCCAATAAAGATAGAGCGAAAATGGAAGATAGGGAAGCTATGATGAAGTACCACAAAAGATTGCTAACTACAATAAAGATAGAATATTTCCCTTCATATGAAGTGGGTTTCACATTTTTGCATATGATAGTCAATTCCACCAGCAAAAAGCCCCATTGGGACGAGTTTAGTATAATTCTCACCTCCTCACATCTCTGTGATTTCTTGTATAGAATTGTGTTTTGGTTTCTTGTTTTTTATCATGGTTAATAGGGAAAAATAAGCAAAATTCACAAGAAATCAAGCTTGAATCAAGGTCGGGATGAAGAAGTCCAGATTCCAGAAGCTGCAAATCCATATTCTCCCAAATCCAAGAAGCACAAATCACTACAAAGATCAATGCACTATCTATTGAAAGAGTAATGTTTGTTGTTTGTCTTGGTGAGTATGTTGAAAGCCTCTCTGATATTCATTCTATAGCCCAATATTGCAAAGTGTGACATAAGGAAAAAATAGGCAACTTTGATAATTTTTTCTCCACCAGAGTGGAAAATCATGGGGTTTAGAAGAAGACCATAGTTACCAATATCATGGTGGGTGTGAGGATGCAACCTCTAAGAATAGTTCTCACGGGGGAGGGGGGGGTGGATTTGTGGGAATCTAGCTGGTTGAAAGGATCTTGGAGAGGGGAAAGCATGTGATTGTTGTTGATGATTTATTTAGTGGTAGAAAGGAGAACGTTGTGCATCACTTCAACAATCCTCAATTCGAACTCATATGACACAATGTCTTGATCCAATATTAGGTTTATAATATTTACCATCTAACATGCCCCACATCTCTTATTAATTACAAATATAGTTTTGTGAAGGAAATTATATCCACACCTTGTAGGTAAGTTTTGGCTTCCTCATTTGCATTTGAAGTTATGCTTGATGTCCATTTTGTTTTTGGGAAGTTCTTTAAGAAATGATGGAATTTATCTGGATTAGGTCCTAGGTCTAAGGGGTTTCTATTCTACCAAAAGTGTACATGACTTGAAACTGGTCTCATGCCTTTGAAACTCGTGCTATATGGGCATAGTACAATGATAATGGATCTATGGTGGATGCTCTAATAGTCCCTAGATCACACCAGTAAACCAATGCCCTATCGACATCTATTATTGTTTTGGTTGGCTTTAATTTTTATGTCTGTGTAGGACACCTCACTATGTTTCCTTATTTTGGTATCAATTATGATAGGTCATTTTACATCAATGTCGTAAATTGCTTAGCCTTCTGCATTACCATGCCCATGTAAACAAATCAACCTATGCATGTTGTATATTTTCATTAATATGGATTTGATCTTAAAGTATTGACTGACCTTTTAGTTTAGAAGGCAGGTTTGCACCAATTTCCCAATTGGTGGTCCTGAGATAAGTCTTGGTGAATTTATCACCTGTAGACGCATGATTGATTAGGTTCAAGCCTTTACCATTCTGTTAATCACCTATTGAACACATAAAATGTTTCAATGATATTGGCAGGATATGTTCAATATTTTTCCTTGATGGCCTAGGGTGACAAACTTACAATGATTCACATTAATGATGGGAGTTGTGTGACTACAGATTATTGTTCTTTCCTCTAGATATTAAAAAAATGACCCAATTTCTAGGATATTAGTGTCTTTGGAGTCGATTTATCACCTAGTTTTTTAGCTATTAGCTTCTTTGGAGTCATGCCAGGCACTCTTCCATGATACTTTATAATGGGATTTTTTTGGAAGTCCTGTTATTTGGAATTTTGGTTATTTGTGGGCATTAATGATAATTCAATTAAATTCAAACAATAAGATTTTATTGATTCAATTCAACCATTGAGTAGCTTTATTGATTCATCTTCACAAATAATTTCTTGGCATAAAATTATTTGCTTCTCCTAGACATAAAGAAATTGGAAAAGAAACAATGGCAAAAGGCCAAATTTTAGCAGAAATACCTATGGTTCTCCAAGAAAGTTAGACTTTTCCACAAGATAAGAGAATAAAAACAAAGGCTAGGTCAAGCATGCATACTTCTTCAAGGAAGAAATTGTTGCTTAACCACACGTAAATATATATAGACATGCACAAGTACTAAGATTAAATAGCATATTTTATTCTGCTGAGAGTAAATTTACTAATTTAGTCAATTCTAAAACAAACTAGGATCTCTTAAGTAACATTAACTTATTCACATGAAAATCAAAAATCACAAGTGTTTACTGTTGTACAACTATGTTAGATGTTTTTTATTTTGGAAGTGCTTACATAAACATGATGGGATTGGCTGCACCACATAACATAGACATCATTTAGTTTAGATGTCAGGTCTGATAGCTATCTATTTAGCGAAATTCATTGTGGACATGCACCTAGTCTCATCTCTATTTAACATAGCATTTTGGTTGGGGCTAACCACAATGATAATGGAACATTGGTTAATGGCATAACTTTTTGTCAAATTCATCAATGAACCAAGGCCTTGTTGGTGTATTATAATTCTTTGGACTCAAATATGTTCCCAATTTTGATGGCTTCCATGTCAGTTGAGCAATAGTAGATGAAAGATATCAAAATGTGAAGAATATGCGTGATTGTACCTAAAAAAAAAAATTTCAAAGTGACAAATCCATAGGTCGACACCAAAATGTGGATTTTTTATTTAGCTAAAAACTCAAATTTCAAATGAAATCGATTGATGCTCAAACTCTCCCAAAATCAAACACCATAAAACACCATGATATTTCTAAGTATAAATCCCAAGTTCATACTGCTTATTTAACGTAATATGTCAAAGCCTCAAAGAGAATTCATGGATCTGCAGACCTATCAAGATTGAAGCCTTGAAGTAATTCAAGCACAATGATTCTTCCTAACTAGTTAGCTATCATCAGTCCCAGATTTCATGGACGCTAGTTGTTAACCCAAAAAATCCCACAATGAGCTATACATGACCTACACCACCTAAAGACATCTATGTGCAACCCTCATTTGACCCATTTTGACCTCCACACCCTCAAGAAGGCTTAAAAATATGAAAAAGGGCTTAAAACCCACTAAAAAGAGCCAAAATAGCTCTCATAGGGGCTAGAGCCTCCAAAAAGGGGGCTAAAACCCCTTAAAGGAGCTTAAAACCCCCAAAAGAGATAAATATTGAGCAAAAGGGGATAAAGCCCCAACCAGGGACTTAAAACCCTAAACATCTTGAGAAAAAGTATAAATAGAGGGGTGGGGGTCACTCTCAAATCACTTCTCATCTCCCTATCATTACACTGCCCGTGTGAGTGCCTTGAGACCCTTTGCCTCTCAAGTCATTCACCCTCCCTCTCCTCCATTCCTCCATTGAGCCATAGCTCCCCATCCATTGAGAGGTGCTATCCCAAGCTAGGGAATGGTGGCCCATTCCAACCAGAGAAGGTATACTTTTCTTTTATGTTTTTGCTTTGATTATATTGTAGTTTTCTGACCTTATTTGTTTGCAGGTTTGTTTCTTAACATTTTATTGCAGGTTTCCATTGATTGCTTGCAGGTCCTTTGGATTTCTAATAGTTTGATGCAGGGTTGTGGAGCTTAGCCCTAACCTTGTGTTTAGATGGGTTCCATTTCATTTTTTGTTTATTCCATTCTGTTCTTCCATTCTCACAGGAACCCTACCCTTTCATCCTATAGATGGAAGGAATTCGTTCCTGCTCTGTAGCTAGGGTGAAAGCCCTACTACACTAGTTTTAATTTCTACATCATTAAAGTTCTTTTCTAGGAATTAACTCAAGATTCAATAGTGAATCTCTAGCATGTAATTCCTGGTTATAGTTCATATATGTTGTGCATAAAAAATTTCATGTTGTACTAGATATAATTTTTCATGTTGTGGTGTGGTCCTTTATTGTTACAAAAGCATTGGTTTTTAAAATTTTAACACTATGTTGTAAGACACTAATTCTGTATTATTTGTGTTGTCTAAAAATTTCATCAACATTGTCATTTTTGGATTTTCACAGCTTGATACTGGATATCAATGAAAAACATCTTTCTTCCAAGGCACTTCTTTGTATTTTTGGCTTTGTATTTGAATGTGCATGAATGTTTTCTTCTAACTACCAGCTTTGAGAGTATTTTGTTACATTTTTTACCTTTGTATGATTAAGCAGGTTGGCTTTAGTGGAGAAAAAAGGCAATATACAGTGAAAGTGGATCTAATAATGTCCAGTGGGTATCTGTATCGAATTATCTCCAACGTCAGCCAAGGACATGGTATAAGGTAAACTGTCATTAAAATATCTACTCCATTTCCAAAAGTTATCTTGACCAAATCCCAAACTTTTAATGCATGTAGAAAAATAGTGGAATGAAAATATTTAGATCGAAAATATACAATGAAAATTTGTTGGATAATCAGGTTGAACCAAGTCACTATAAATTATTTAGATTGAAATAGAACTTAAATAAAACTAAAAATTAATAAAATAGAAATATGATAATGCATAGTTGAACCAAGTCTCAAACACGTAGGGAGTAAGTCTCAGTACTAGCGATTCATAATTTTGTTTGGACCTTCCTGGGATAATCACAAGAATATCTCCCAATATTTTTCAAATAGTGAAAACTGATATACTCTATTAATATAGCACAGATCCAATCTTCATATCTATTAATATAGCATGCATCCAACCCTCATATGCCACGAAGGATACATTTTCTATACACAAATGATAAACTGGAAAATTTCATTAAATAGTTGACACAACGATATATACAAAAAAAATAGCCAACCTCCTTCAACAATTCCAACTTCCTTATGGAATTCCTCTTCATGCAAGAATGACAAATTCATAAAAACAATGATAACTCTCACTTTCTTCATTTAGGGCCATAAACCTTTCAATCAAATACATAAGCCTAAATTGAGCATAAAAACATAAAGCTTCAAGTTGATATACTATGAAAGTTAAAAATTAGATTTCTTGAGCAAAACTATATAATACATTACTTGGAATTGAACATAAAATCTTAAATATGTGATTATCCATAAATAATAATTAAACCCAATATTTAAGAAGACAACCATTTTTTACTATATCCACTAACTATACTAGGTCACTGCCGATATTTACTCTGGAGCCTACTAACTAGTTTAAGGATATTCGGTTGGTCTACCTATACTGCCATCATGGTGATGTAATTGCGCTGATTTCTCTTCTTTTCATCATACCGCTAGCAATTTAATCAAGCAGACTCAAAAGTAAAGCAATTATCAGTGCATTTAATCTATTGTTCTCGGTTGGTAACAACTATTGCTCATAGCACTTAACAGCGTAGGAGGCAACACATATGATCATTAGCAGTAATGTCCTACCACATGCTTCCTACATACCATAACCCACTAACAAAAGTATTATTTAACACGAACAATGTCAAATACCAATCTAAAATTTGTGACTAATTCATAAATATTTGGGTTCTCTTCAACCAATGGACTATACAAAATATGTAACATTCACTTTCCCTTAAGCCCTTTAATAAATTCGAGTTTCCATCAGAGTAGAAAAAAGTTGTCGTTTTGGTTCCTGTCAGTTGGTGCCACCTTTTGTTGTCCAAAAAAAAATTACTGAAAGGCAGTCAAGTCAACGCTTCCAATTATTTTACTACACATTAGGGTTATTAAAAGTTGATTCTTGGCTCTAACATTGATGTCGTATGGTTTTTACGAGATTGGACTCCGAATCAGGGTTATAAAACATTGATTTTTCCTCTAGCATTCATTTCATATGGTTTTGGGAATGATTAACATTCAGATATTGTTGTAAACATGTGTTTTCTTATTAGGAATTTTGAAGTTATCCATAAAATTCTTGATTCCTAATAATTCCTAATAAGAAAATAAGAAGAATTCTTGATTCTTAAGGGCCTAGTTCCTGATTTTTCGGTGTTAATTTAATGTGTATTGCAGAGAATAATAAATGCACCAAATGGTAATGATCTTATTGCAATAGATCTAAGCAGTATGGGAAAAGGCTAGGCATGGGTCAATGGCGGAAATATTGGACTCTATTGGATTTATTTTCATTTTGTCCCAGGAAATTTCCCAGGCACATGTGATTACAGAGGATGTTATAATAAATTTAAGTGTGAATTAAACTGTGGACAACCTTCTCAAAGACTGTAAGAATTCTAATGAATGTTCTTTCTTGAATTACGAACAACAACCAAAAGTTTACATTTTTTATAAATATATACTTTTTATTTCAATTGATCAGTTAACATTTTCCCAAATGAAATACCCAAATATTCATAGTGAATGATATTTCTTGCAGCTTGTTCAATGTTCTATGGGACTGAATTTGGCATACTAAATTGAAATTTTTCACATTCTTTTCAGGTAACACATCCCTCGATCATTATTGAATACCACTGGCAACTTACTGGTGTTGTTTGAGGAAACAGAAGATGAACCCTCAAAAGTATCTTTAGTGACAAGATCTGTTAAAAGCATTTGTGCACATATCTCTGAAGCCCAACCTCCATCACCTGATTTATGGAAAAATATGGGAATTGACATTATGACAGTGCCAAAAAATACAAATCCAAGAATTCAACTTGAATGCTCTACCAGTCAGCGGATTTCCTCCATCAAATTTGCAAGCTTTGGTAATCCTCAAGGAGAGTGTGGGAATTTCAATAAAGGAACATGTCATTCAATACGTTCATGGGGGATTGCAGAAAGGGTATGTTTTTCTTTTGTTTCAGTTAGCACAAGGCCATTGGTGTTACTTTGGGGAATAACATTGCAATGTTACTTTGTTTCATTAGCACTTGAAGATCTTTACAATCTGCTAAAGCCTAAAATTTAATTCGTTGAGTTTCAAACCTTGCATAGGTTTCCCAGAACTCACCTAGATGCACGTTTCTTTGCCATTTCGGCCGAGTTTCTAGATTTCAACAACAAGGACAAGACACTTGTTCTTCAATTTTCTATAAATAATGAGCAGAAAATTGATTGTGGTGGTGTATATGTGAAGCTACGTCGGAGTGGTGATGTTGACCAAAAAACGTTTGGTGGAGATACACCTTACAAGTGCCTACTCAACTCAGCCCTCTTCAACATTGCTTCCATTAATTGATGCCTTACAGTTATGTTTCTTTCCTTTGTGAAACAAGGTATACATTTTAAGCAGTAGCTTTGCTTTGATGTCTAACTAGCCTTTTTTGTGCTGCCAGTATCATGTTTAGTCCCAATATATGTGGTTATAGTACAAAGAAGGTTCATGCAGTTCTTGGTCATGGAGGAAAGAACCATCCTATCAAAAAGGATATATGATGTGAAACTAATCAGTTGACTCATGTTTATACTTTCATTCTTTGCCCTGATGCTACATACAACATTCTCATTGACAATAAGGAGAAATATTCTGGAAGTTTATACATTGATTGGGATATCTTACCACCAAAACAAATAAAATACCCTAATGCCAAAAAGGTTTAACCTACTGTTGAATCTTATTGTGCATGTTTTATATCAATGTGTGCAATCATTTCCTTATGGTGATGTGTTGAGTATGTGCATCCAGAATACTGGGAAGACAAAGAATACATTCTTGATCTAGAAGACAAAAAGCATGAGGTATGAATATCAAGGCCCTGATTTGTTTTCATTTTTTCCCATTGTTTGTTATTATGTTTCTTCTTGAGTTTAACAATATGTAATGATTGTAGCTTTTAAGCACAAATGACTTGGGTTTGTCTATCTATGATTGACTATGAAGGATTAACACTTTCTGACCTTTGTTTGCAAGGATATGATGGCATTCCAGAGGAAATTCCAGACTCAAATGCCACCAAGGTAATCAAAAGTATCAACTATATCGGCCTATTTTAATGTGCCTTTACTTTTCAAATATTTTGTTTTGGAGAAATTTGAATGTGTTTGTGATGATAAGATTTTGGAGAACAGAGTATGAAGACAATTCTAGATTCTATTATATCTAGAATCGAGAATGCTGAATCATGTTGTAAGCTAGGATTGTTATGAGTTGATGTATTCTATTGCTCCAAATGTCTTGTGTGAATAGATGGTAATGGCTCTCTTTCTTCAACTACCTGATTCAATCTTGGAGTAAACTTCTAAGTTCTAAGGTTGTCCGTAGTGGCTAAGAAGCCATAATCTCTGAGGTATCTCTCGGGACTTGCACCTAACCTTGAGTGTAAAGCACCAAGGGTTTGATCACCCTAAACTATGCAAGGCATTGTAACCTTGCATAATTCTTTAAATATGTTATTGTTTTCATTGGTCCTTAATTGGGAAACAATGCAGGATACATTTGAACACCTAGAAGTAGAAAGTCTTGACTCTCCACCATGCCTCATGAATGCATAACTTGTGTTGGTATTCTTGTGAGTTGTTTCATAAATTGGGAATAACTTTATCACATGTCTAACATGCAGTGTAAAATAGATGCCCTTAGACAGTGGAAACCACTCACATGAGTTACTGCACTTAGAAACAGAGGCTGTTGGGAACCACAATCAGCCTCAAATTAAAAACTAATAAATTTGCTTATCTTCGGGTAGTACCAAGAGACATTGTAGTGTTTGGTCGAGCTTGTGCCAATAGGGTTGCTGAACTATACAGACCAGGTGAGTTTTTAACATTGCCATGTATAGGGCTGACAAGGAATATAATAATTGTTATATTTTCTGAAGACATGAAGCTGTCACGGGTTTTTGTTTCTCCTACTTTTGCAATGAAAAGATAAATCAGACCTAAAGTCAAACATACTATATTTTAGTCCATCGATGTCAAATTTTCTATATAGTGTTAACAACATTCATTTATTTGGTTGTTATATTAAAACTCTAAATACTCAAATGTGAAATAATGGGAAGCATATTTTACTGTTATTGAAGCACTATCAACTTGTTTTTTTTTTCTTTTGTTTTTGTCTCATTCTCACACATTAAAGATGTTTTATGCTTTGCACTTTAATGAGATTTGAATCCATCAAATTTTGATCTACAATTTTTCAGCATATCAAAGATGGAATAAGTGTGATATTTTGGTGTTATGGACCAGGTGAAAAGCAGAAACCTTTTCCTGGAAATGCTGGAGAAAATACAATTGCTTGACTGGATAAATTAAGGAACGCAAATGGTAGCTTGCCTACTTCAAAGATACTACTTAACATGTAGAGAGTGATGTAGAGCAATGTGGTTGTCTTCCATACTCAAGAAACTTTGGAGGAAGGTAAATATTTAATTATTCTTGTTAGTATGTCACTGTGAATCCTCATTCTGACTTTGTAACAGACCCTATTAATGGTCTGTAAAATTTCATTGTGGCTTCTTTCCTAATCATTTCTTCTTATAGCACTCTACCTTTTTTATTCATTTGTTCATACTTAATCATTTATGTCTTTACTTGAGGAAATTCACTTTTGTTACTTATGATTCCTGAGCTTCTGGAATAGTAATGAAGGAACCATTAACAAAATACCATTGACCAATTTCCCAACAGGATATTATGGAAACTTCTAAGTTGTAAGGTTGTCTATAGTGGGTAAGAAGCCATAAGCTCCGAGGTATCTCTCAAGACTTTCACCTAACCTTGAGTGTAAATCACCAAGGGTTTGATCACCCTTATCTATGCAAGGAATTGTAACCTTGCATAATTATTTAAATATGTTATTATTTTCATTGGTCCTTAATTGGGAAACAATGCAAGCATACACTTGAACACCTGGAAGTAGAAACTCTTGACTCTCCACCATGCCTCATGAATGCATAACTTGCATTGGTATTCTTGTGAGTTGTTTTATAATCTGGGACTAACTTTATCACATGTCTAATGTGTAGTGTAAAATAGATTCCCTTAGACTATGGATACCACTCACATGAGTTACTGCACTTAGAAACAGAGGCCGATGAGCATCACAATCAGACTCAAATTAAAACCTAATAAATTTTCTTGTCATTGGGTAGTCTAGACCAAGTTATCTAGATAATGGAATGCATCATTGCATGATTGGCAGTATATTTTACTCTAATGACACCATCTTGATTAATATAAACTATACATATTGATTGCATAAGATGTCTTTTCTAAAGTTTGTAGATTATGCAAGTCCTTTATTGAGAAGGGATGCATTACACTAGAGAAAAACTTGTTCTGGAACTGCTAAGGCTGAAGAGCTAATGTGTGCTTATTAATTTTATCCTACTATGATTTGATGGGTATAAGTTAGAATCCTAAGATGAATGTTGAGGGAAATATTGAAAACCCTACAACAGATCTTGGGAACAATAATGAGAATCCTTCAATGAATGCTAAGACCAATACTGAGCATCTTCAGGAAACTCTTGATATGAATCATGAAACAAATTCTAATATGAATCCACAACAGAGTACTGAGATGAATGCTGAGACAGTGAATACTAAGACCAATCTTGAGACTGATCCTGAGCATGTTCAAAGGGATTCTGAGATGATTCTTGAAACAACTTCCAAGAAAAATATGCAACAGAATTATGAGATGAACATCGAGACAAAGAATCCTGTGACCAATCTTGTACATATTCAGACATATTCGAAGATGACTCTTAAAACGATTTCTAAGAAACAAAATTATGAGATGAATGTTAACGTTGAGATAATTGATCTTGAGGACCTTCAGACAGATTTGAATATTGAAACAATTTCTAAGATGAATCTGCAATAGAATTTTGAGTTGAATGTTAACGTCGATATAATTGATCTTGAGAATCTTCAGACGAGTTGTGAGATCGTGCTTGAAAAAATTTATGAGATGAATCAACCACAAAATGCTGAGATGAATGCCGAGACAATGAATTCTAAGGTCAATCTTGAACAACTTCACACGTATGCTGATGTGGATCTGCAACATATTTTTGACACGACTGCTGAGAGTTTGATTTCTACAAACCCTGAGCATCTTCAGACATATTCTGATGTGAATCTTGAAACAATTCTTGAGCTGAGTACGTAATAGATTTTTGATAAGAACACTGAGATGTGAGTTTTGAGACCAATCTTGAGCATCTTCAGATGAATCTTGAAACAAATTATGAGATGAAATGCAACAAAAATTTAGATGAATACTCAGAAAGATTGTAATATGGAAACTTAGTATTGCTATTTTAAACATATTGTTCAAGAATTTTACTAGAAATGGCAATAGTGTGTTTCATAAAACCTTACACATTTGATTCCTTTACAGAATTATGGTTGTTTAGTTTGAACATGGGCAACGTGTATAGTCCTTCGCAGGAACTTATGGGGTTCAAACATTTTGTCACCCATTTCAGAATTCAGAAGACTGTTGTTACTTTATGGATGGCCTTTCACTGTTTGGATGATAAATTCAAGTTGCTGATCATGTGGTATGTAGTTGCATGGTGTTTCAATGTGTTATTTTTCTGCAAATTCTAGTTTTGCATGTTGTTGAATCATTAATAGAAATGTTTTAGTTTAATTCTCCTAGGTGTTGACTAACAAGAGGAATATTGCACTTACTACTAGGTAAAATGTGGTCTTTGGTCGTTGTGGAAGTGATGTGGTATATAGCTATGTTTCTTCAACTATTGCATGCATTTTCAATTGTCTCCACTTTGGATGTATTCATTAATTTATGCTTGTTCTTAGGTAAGATCTTGCAAATGTTGTGAATGAAGTCTTATGATTGTGTACTTTCGACTGTGCATTATTTTATGCATATTTCTTGTATGAAGGACTCTCTCTATTTGTTGCTTGCTACAATACCCTTGCTAATAACCCAAGGACCAATACTCCTGAATTCAGAAGAGGGACTCTTTTTTCAGTCTCTGTTTTAGGTTGGTTTTATTTTTTATAGATTACTCATTTTGATTTAGTGCTTCGCAAGGTTTATCTGTCACTCTGTTTCAGAAGTTTACTTTTACTAGTGTGTGTCCATTACTACCTTCACAAACTCTTGATTTACATTTAGCTATCAACTTGTCATGCATATCAAAGGAAGTCATTTAATTTAGCTAGATTTTGTCAATTCCACTGATAAGAATCTGTTAAACTAAGCCCAATTGTTCAGTGAATACACTTACCACATGTTACATGAGCAGAAGTTTACAGGTGTTAGTTGGCACAAGCTCTTACACAATTTGAAATTTTAAGCCCAATTGTTTAGCGACTATAGTTATCACATTTTCAATGAACATAAATTTCTGGATGTTAGTTGGCACAAGTTCTTACAAATTTTGAAAACTATGATAGTAGTATTAGACGATGGTAAGAAGCATTTATGGCCCTATAGGTTACAAATGCTTTGAAGTGTTACTCTAAGTTGCACAGATTTTGGATACAGATACTGTATCTGAAATCTATATCTGTATCCACAAGGTGATAGGTTTACTACACTAGTAAAAAATGAGTAATTAGCTACTACGTGACTAAAAATTCTAGTCACGATAGGTTTTTCAAGTGATTTACTACTAAATATGAGCAATTTTAATTCACCCAACTATAAACGACTAAAATTAATGACTAATTTAGTCACCAGTTAACAAATATGACTAGATAATAAGTGACAGAGTTAAAAATGACTAACATAAACAACCAATTTAGTCACCTCATAAAAAATGACTAACTAGAAGAATATGAATTAATAATTTATGTTAGTCATTTTTAATTATGTCAGGACGGGGTCATTTATGTATATAATATCCTACAAAGATAGTGAACATGTTAAATATAGCTCATATAGTTCACTATGTCTTCAATTTATGTTAGTCTCACAACCATTGGGCCATAACATTAAGTGGGACCAATTATAACCTAAATATGCATTCTTTATTTATTTAATTTGAAAGTGAGTTTTATATAGTTTATTGAAATGTTTTTGCACCATATGGTTTGACACTACTTATAGCATTCGATCCATTTACACAAGATTTCTTCAATCTTCCATATATCATAATTCAAAGTGTACATTCAAAATTCACTAGTTTAAGGAAGAAATTGTTGACTAGCCTATGTTTTGTTATCTCTCAAATGTATATCTCTGATCATTTGTATCCCTAAAATTGACAAAGCAATTCCTATACCACCCAATTTAGAATTAGTAGTACAATATAATGCAATATACTTTGGGGAGTCTATGGATATGTCTAGTAACGTGCATGTCAATACCAGACTAATCAAGGACTGAGGATCAACCTAAATAGAAAAAATCCATTGTTTTGGACCATATCCATACATATCTAGAGGTAAATAACAATGACAAGGTACGCTTACTTGGATCACTCTATCTATAAATCCACAAAACATATAACTATATTACATACATGATTGTGAATTTTATGGGATGACAGGGCTCAATAAATAATATTATATTTGAGGTGATCGCTCATTCACAAATTGAATGTGACATCCTACGGGTTAGGTGCCTAGTTAATCTAGTTTATAACCATTCATTCCTTCCAATCATAATAAATTTCATTTATTGGGGGTGTCCCCCAACCTTAGAATTGAATCCATCTAACTAATTTTGAAATCCATATTCTATTATAATGCCATTATTATTTTATATGATTCCATTTCCATTTCATTTTGCTATTTCTTACCAATGAATCAGTTTGAAGAACTAAAGGTATTGCACACTATGAATGATGTTGTAATAGTTATATGGTATCAACAAAGAGGAACTCACCTAGTTAATTCTCAATATAAAATCTCAATCAAGAATGTTGAGTATGCTCATGATGGCCACATTGAGTTGACCTAATATCACCTTGGGGATCACTATACATTACTTGGATCCTCCTATTCCTCCTATGCAAGGTGTGGAAACTCCTCATTTGGTATTAATCTTGGCTCAACCAATAGTTCCTATTCTTGTG